>WBNM01008922.1:145141-155244 GCA_013399055.1 Ramphastos sulfuratus | reverse complement strand
GTCCCTTCCAACCTTACCATTCTATGATTCTATAAAATAGTGACTACAATACGGTAGAGACACAGGTTTAAACTGCTTCATTTCAGCTAAAGATCCACCTTTCCATGGATGAATGTATCACTTGTCTCCAGAATCATGGAATGGTTTGGGCGGGAAGGGACCTCAAAAGGTCACCTAAGCCAACCCCCCACGCAGTGAGCAAGGAGATCCTTCACTACATCAGGTTGCTCAGAGCCTTGTTGAGCCTGACCTTGAATACTTCTTTGATCATCAATGTGAGAAGATAGAAAGGAAAAATTGATCCCTCCTTCTGGAATAAAGCAGCAGTAATGTTTCTTGAGAGTCCTTCATTTTAGTTTTGTTTCAAATCAAAGTTAATGTGGCCAGAAGCAAAACAAAGGATATTGCTTGGTTGTATCATATTTTTGCATAACTTGATGCTCTCTGAACACAATTAAGAGAAAGAATGCTCATCTTTTGGTGAAAGCTTTATGTCAGAGCAGATATTTTCAAAAAACTTTGAATTTGATAATGTTTCAGGTGGAGTACCTTCACAAGCTGGGCTATTTTGCATAGAAAATATATGGAGAAGTATAGCTCAGTTTTCTTTCCCTTTTTTTTATTCTTCTATGTCTCTTCTAATATTGCCTTTTATTTCTGCCACCTCATCAACAAAACTCCCTCAAGTCTAACATAAATTTAGTATTTATGGAAGAAACACAAACTAGTCAGCTCTGATCTGTTGAGGAGAACATTATCAAATCCAAAAGCCAGGAGCAAAATTAGACCTGTTATATTCCAAAACACCGTGTTTCACATTGAAATGCTTATTTGAAGAAAAATCAAACTGTTGACCTCAAATATGGGAAAAACAGTGGAACTTGGGTTGGTCCTGGCAAAGTGTCACTTTGAAACACACAGGCAAATGTCTACACACAAACATAGCATAAACTGATGCTTATATAATGTGAAAATCAGCTTTTAGTTTTTCAGAGCTATCCACACGTTGTGTTTTTCCTCATGGAAAGAAAACCAGACTTCACTGCAACTGTGTAAAGACTCAGAGCTCCTGTGAGGAGAGACTGAGGGAGTTGGGGCTGTTCAGTCTGGAGAGGAGAAGGCTCCGAGGTGACCTTATTGTGGCCTTGCAGTACCTTAAGAAGGCTACAAGAAAGCTGGGGAGGGACTTTTTAGAATGTCAGGAAGTGGTAGAGGAATGGAACCAAGCTAGAAATGGGTAGATTCAGCCTGGATGTTAGGAAGAAGTTCTTCACCATGAGGGTGGTGAGAGTCTGGAAGGGGTTGCCTAGGGAGGTGGTGGAAGCCTCATCCCTAGAGGTGCTTAAGGCCAGGCTGGATGAGGCTCTGGACAGCCTGATCTAATGTGAGGTGTCCCTGCCCATGGCAGGGGGATTGGAACTGGGTGATCCTTGTGGTCCCTTCCAACCCTGACTGATTCTGTGATTTTATGATTCTATAAACTCCAGGTCCCATACAAAATACACGTGGATGGGCTTCATTTCAGACTGTGTTAAGTTACCCAACAGCAGGGATCTGAGTGATTTGTGTGACTCAGATCTTTACGTATGAAGCAAATTCATTGTGGTTGTGAAAGGTTAAGTATGTTGCTCTACGTGGCCATCCCTGAAAACCTGAATTTCTAGTTTCACTTTGAGGAATCTAGTTTCTGATTATGGTAAATAAGTAATCAGAACTGAGCTGTGTGATACAAGAACATTTGGACTGTTTGTTTTTGTTTTATTTAATTTCACGTGTTGTCCAAATCAGGTGCTTTCTGCAGTCTGTTCAGATTTCAACTGATTTACTTATGTAAATCACAGAATCATAGAATGGTAAGGCTGGAAGGGACCTCAAAGCTCATCCAGTTCCACCCCCCTGCCATAGGCAGGGACACCTCCCACTAGCACAAGTCCCTCAAGGCCTCACCCAACCTGGCCTTGACCACCTCCAGGGAGGGAGCAGCCACAACCTCCCTGGGCAACCTGTGCCAGTGTCTCACCACCCTCACTGCAAACAACTTCCTCCTAACATCCAGTTTCAATCTCCCCTCTGCCAGTTCAAACCCATTGCCCCTTGTCCTGTCATTGCAAGACCTTGTCAGTAGTCCCTCCCCTGCCTTCCTGTAGCCCCTTTCAGATACTGGAAGGCTACTATAAGGTCTCCTGGAAGCCTTCTCTTCTCCAGGCTGAAGAGCCCCAAATCTCATAGCCTCTCCTTATAGCAGAGCTGCTGCAGCCCTCTGAGCATCTTCATGGCCTCCTCTGGACCTGCTCCAACAGTTCCATGTCCTTCCTGTGCTGGGGGCTCCAGAACTGTACACAGTACTCCAGATGGGGTCTGACACAGAAAGCTCTTCTTACTGAAACATTATCTTAAAACCTTTGTCAGACTGACTTGTTGCTGATGGTACTTTGGTCACTAAGGTTAAAACTGGTACAATTATTGACTTTTGGTCCATGAATACATGATGAAAATGAATGTTAAAGTATTCTCCTGGTTAGGACAAACATAATAATGGAATCACAGAATGTCAGGGGTTGGAAGGGACCTTTAGAGATTGTTGAGTCCAAGCTCCCTGCCAAAGCAGGATCACATAGGGCAGGTCATATAGGGACATATCCAGGTGGGTTTGCAAAGCGTCCAGTGAAGGAGACTTTACAATCTCTCTGGGAAGCCTGCTCCAGGGCTCTGTCACCCCCACCATAAAGATGTGTCTCCTCACGTTGAGGTGGAACCTTCTGTGTTCCAGCTTGTACCTGTTGTGCCTTGTCCTGTCGCTGGGCACCACCAAAAAGAGCCTGGCACCTTCATCTTGACACCCAGCCCTCAGATGCACATTGATAAGATCCCTTCTCAGCCTTCTCTTCTCCAAACTAAACAGCTCCAGTTCACTCAGTCTTTCTTCATAGGAAAGGTGTTCTAGTCCTCCAATCCATCCTTGTAGCTCTCTGTTGGCCTCTCTTCAGCAGATTCCTGGCTCTCTTGAACTGGACACAGTTCCAGGTGTGGTCTCAATGGGGAAGAGTAAAGGGGAGGAGAACCTCCCTAGACCTGCTGGACACACTTTTGTTAATGTGCCCCAGGATAACATTAGCCCCCTTAGAGTACTGCCTAGTGAGGGGAGGCTGAGGGACCTGGGGCTGTTTAGTCTGGAGAAGAGAAGACTGAGAGGGGATTTAAGAAATGTTTATAAATATCTGAGGGCTGGGGGTCAGGACTGGGGGGACAGGCTCTGCTCACTTGCTCCCTGGGATAGGACAAAGAGCAATGGATGGAAGCTGCAGCACAGGAGGTTCCACCTCAACACAAGGGGGAACTTCTTGACTGGAAGGGTCCCAGAGCACTGGCACAGGCTGCCCAGAGAGGCTGTGGAGTCTCCTTCTCTGGAGCCTTTCATGGCCTGTCTGGATGTGTTCCTGTGTGCCCTGAGCTAGACTGTCTGGTCCTGCTATGGCAGGGGGGTTGGACTCGATCTCTTGGGCCCCTTCCAACCCCTGACATCCTGTGAGCCTGTGATCCTGTGATCCCTGCATGCTCTTGATAAAATTTTGCCATCTTCTGCTTTGAATTTTCACTTTCCTGTTTTCTCCCTCCCTCCTGCAGTCTTTTACCATTAGCTTTAAATTCCTTCCTCTTAAATTTTGTCCTTGTCCCATGTGTCCTTCAGTATCTAATAATAAATGACAATGAGAGAGAGCATTAAAAAGAATCCCAGCCAAGGCTATAGAAGGAATTAAAGAGGAAGCATTCTGTTTCCAAAGGATCTGAAACCCAATCTCACTTGTTTCAGCCCGTGGACAGTGAAAGCCTGCAAGCCCTGGAGTAATACTGGACCTTTCACTAGATGTTTTTTTGTGCCCTGTTGGGAAAGCTTGTGTTATTGAAAGTGCTCATGAAAAGAATCTTTTGCAAGTTTTCATCTCCAGGTTTAGCCTGACTGCAGATTTTTCTGGTTTGGTTTTTTTTCCCTCCCCTTTTGTTTTCCCCTCAGTGCTGTCACTGTGTTCGCTGCAGACTATAAAGGGAAAATTGAAGCAGTCAATGCTCATCTCCCACACTCTCCTTCATGCTCACAGTTCATCATTTGCAGAGCACACATCTGTTTCTTAACTGTATTATATGTGGAAGGCTTTCATCTTGGCAGTGATATTTCCTAATTTCTTGAAATGTCAGCTCTTGGAGAAATGGTGTTACTTCATTAGTCTTACAATTAAGGCAGCCTAATATTTTCTATCAGAAGAGTCTGTTTATAATTTTTCCAGGCTTTTCCTGATTGGATGTAAATCCTTCAGGGTTGATACTAGGCAAAGGCTGCCTCTTTCCCTGAAAGCAAAAAAAAAAAACATGGCTCAGAACAATACAAGAAATCCTTTGTGCATGTGCTCTGGAGGAAGGGCTCAATCTTTGGTAGGGCACATTGCTACATTATAATTTTGCTTCAAACTAGCCAAGCCTTTGAAAATAAAATTACACTTCATATGTGGTAGCAGAATGTATTCCTTAGAATATGACAGCTGCATTCCATGTTTGTGATTTGGGAAAACCCAGCAAATGCTTGGAACCTTCCTCTCAGTGCAGAGAGGATGTGCTGGGGGTGCCTTTGGTAAAATTCTGCCCCTGCTTCTGCACGACTGTTTACCCACAGCAGACTGCAAACCTGGCATGGATTAAAAGCTGGCTCAGCAGCCCTCTTTATCCTGTGTGGATGACAGCAGTGAAGAGTGGCACACACAAGCCTGTTCAGGTTTCCATGTGCTGAGTAAGGGCAGTGATCACAGGATGGTCATATGATGTATGTCAGTGAATAAGACCCTGGGGGATCTCTGTCTCTTTAGCTTTCCATGCATCTCTTCTTGTCTTCCATGACACAGAAGTGAGCAGCTGTTGCTCTCCAAATAAACTACTAGGTACTGCACAATGTTAAATTCCCTGGAAGGTAAGCAGGCCCTAGGTGTTCCAAACTGGACATTCAAAATCAGTGTAAAATGCTTATGCTAACATCTTCTTATCTTAGCTTCTTTCTGTGCTGATTCTCCACTGTAAAAAATGTTTTGCAAGCAGGAGTGGCAAGAAAAGAAATTAATGAATGTTCATAAAACACTTTGATTTTGTAGTCATGAGCAGTATCATAGAAGCTGTCAGGAAATTAGCCATTCATGTAATTTTATAACTTGTGTTGAGAGCAGAGACTAAACAATGTACAGTAAATAAACTCTGTCTACACAATGACAAAAAAATAGAGGCTAACTATTCAGTCAGCAGCATTCATATTAATGCATTTGGAAGCACTGGATATGGCCATGTAATTAAAGATGGTATCATGCTGGATTTTCCTGAAAATGGCTGAGCTGGTGCCATAAAAGCAATATTATTATGACCATCTCCTAACCTCAGTTCTTGACTTTGCAGCTGCAGCTCTCTATGACTGTAGATGACATTTAAATGTAAATTTTATATACTGTTGAAGTATATATATCTTTATTTATCTATTGCACAAGCTTTCTGCTTTCCTGTGGCAAAGCTTGCTGTAAGGATGATCCTATGATTGAAAATCTGCCAGTGGAATTGATGGACAATAGGAATTGGATTACTGTACTCTGAATAGCCACAACAAACTTCATTGCTGTGCTAGTTTTGGACATCACCTGTACCAGGAAAAGAGTGTGTTTGTTACAGACCTACATGAAGTTCTGGGCCCCTCAGTTCACCAAAGATGTTGAGGTGCTTGAATGTGTCCAGAGAAGGGCACCAAGGCTGGTGAAGGGCCTGGAGCACAGCCCTGTAAGGAGAGCTGAGGGAGCTGGGGGTGTGCAGCCTGCAGAAGAGGAGGCTCAGGGCAGACCTCATTGCTCTCTGCAGCTACCTGAAGGGAGGTTGTAGCCAGGTGGGGTTGGGCTCTTCTGCCTGGCACTCAGTGACAGAAAAAGAGGACACAGTCTCATGCTGCACCAGGGCAGGTTTAGGCTGGATGTTAAGTTCTTCCCAGCAAGAGTGATTGGCATTGGAATGGGCAGCCCGGGGAGGTGGTGGAGTCACTGTCCCTCGAGGCAGTTTTAAAAGAGGCTGGATGAGGCACTTAGCACCATGGTTTAGTTAATTAGAAGGTGATAGGTTGGACTCAATGATCTCAAAGGTCTTTTCCAACCTGATTAATTGTGTGATTCTGTGAAGCTCATCTTTTCTACCCCCAGAGTCCTCCTATATATGGTGGCCAGAGGTGACCTGGAAGTAGTCTGGAATTTTTATTGAAGCAATTCCTCAGTGCTATGAATGCTGGTGGAAAGCAGGGATTTTGAGGAAGCTGCTAGAAACAACCTCTCAAAGCAGATCAGGCACTGAAAAAGGGAGTTGGATGTTGGACACTTTGCTAGCCAAGAAAGCATGTAGCTGGGTCTTGCTGATAGAAAAAGCACTGTTGCTGTGGTAACCAGGCAGCTCTGGGTAGAAATTGAAATTTATGCACGAATCTGAATGCACCAATTTGTGCTGTACCTGGTGATCTACTGATCCTGCATTGACAATGGTGACCCAGAGTGATCAGGCTGTGAGCTGAAGTTCAGAGTGAGACTGTGCATGAATTGTCAATTCAGCCTTCTCCTGAGCTGTGCCAGCCTAGCAAACTGAACTCCAAGTGCTGGTTAAGTAACTTCTTGGTTTTGCTTGATGTTTTAGTTGTGTTTTCCCAAGTGTTCTGTTTCAAACCCTTCATCCATCTCTGAGCTATAAACACAAACAGATTTACTAAAGATTGGGTGTTGTTTTGGTCTGACCTTCCTGTCCTGCAGTATCTCATGGTAACCAATTACTTTGATTCATTATTGCTCTTCAGAGTACTTTTTCCTCTATCATACATGCTTCTGGATGAAGTAAAATATTAAGCCTTTTGAAGCCTCAGTTCAATTGCTAGAAATTGAAATAAGCCCTTCATGCTTTATAAAAAGGAACCCAAACTTCCATTTATAGTGAAAACAGTACTTTAAATTCAGATGTGCTGTATTTAAAATTAAATTTATTTGCTTTGAGGTCAAGGGGTTATTTTTTTTTCACAGCCACTATTGCTTTTGGTGCTGTGTGGTTATTATTACAAAGCCAATGACTTTGAACTAAGAATCCCATATCCAAGTGCTATTAAAAGTAATTTTCATTACATTTTTCTGAAATATTTTAATATCAAGTCAGGCAAATGAGGTAATATACAATGTGTCCAGATTTTCCTCTCCATTACACTTACTTTCTCAAATACTGTTGCTCTAATTATCTGTATTATCAGGATCCTTTTAACTACTAAATTTATCTGGAGTCAGAACCTACACATTACAGGTTCTCCATGGCAAATTCATATTAATTTATTAGATTAGGAAAAAAAAATCCTTTAAAAATAAACAGATGATTTGAAATATTTTGAAGTCAAAGAAAGAGATCCATGTGTCTAAATAGAATATGCACTTAAATAGTGTCTATATTGTAGACATGACTCTACACACACAAGTGTAACACCATTGTAAATTGTATTTCCCAATTAAACCATCAGTTTCTTTTTGTTACCTTCATTATATTACTGCTCATCTTTCCAGCTTTAGCAGTTCAGTCTCTTCAAGGCCAGACTGACAGGCCTGGAGTGGCTGAGTCTAGTTGAGAGATGTCCCTGCTCATGGCAGGGAGGTTGGATTGGATGATCTCTGAGGTTCCTTCCAGCCAAAGCCATTCTATGATTCTATGGTCCTGTGGTTCTGTGGTTCTGTGATTCTGTGATTCTATGGTTCTATGATTTGATGGTTCTATGATTCTATGGTCCTGTGGTTCTGTGGTTCTATGGTTCTATGATTTGATGGTTCTATGATCCTGTGGTTCTGTGGTTCTATGATTTGATGGTTCTATGATTCTATGATTCTATGGTCCTGTGATTCTGTGGTTCTATGGTTCTATGATTTGATGGTTCTATGATTCTATGATTCTATGATCCTGTGGTTCTGTGGTTCTGTGGTTCTGTGATTCTATGGTTCTGTGTACTTACTCTATAAGAATTAGTCACTTTGGACATTACTAAGTGGTATCTTGTAGTTCAAAGAGAAAATATCAATTCACCCTTTGTTTCAGATCCTATAGTTTGTTAGTTCTCAGATGTTGCCCTCACAGCAAAGTATTCAGACATTTCAGAAAGAGTCTAATTCATTTTTAGGGCAGATAAATTTTCTATGGGACTCGAACAGAGTTGAACTTGTACTGTGTCATCTCATTCCTTTGACAAGAACCTCAGTCAAGGATCTGAACATTACTGATTACTTGGTTTTCTACAGTTTAATTAACAAATTTAATTAATTTGTTGAATTAACAAACACATTTAACTAATTAAAATGATTACTAACACATTCTGGCTTTCTAAAGAGATTCCTTTCCTTGCCAAGTATGTATCAAGGCTGTTTTTATCCAAATCATCTTCATGTCAGAGGACAGGAATGCAGTCTGGAATATCCAGTTTCATTTTCCTGCATTACCAAAGCGCGTTCAGCGTGGGCTAGCACCTCTGTGTTCACCTTGCTTTATTTCCTCTTTATTAATACAAACCCATTTTTCATTCCTTGTGCTTGCTCAGCCAAGGTGTCACCCAATGTTCTCATTTGTGTCTTCTGTTCTCCTTGATGAAGGAGTTTGCTGCTGAGCTCCTCCTGTATGTTTCACTAGTAATTGGCAAACGGAGTAATTAACTGAACAGGCGACTTGCGTGTGGTGTGAGTACATTGATTGGTCTTAAAAGTTTGCACATGAGGTTTATCTACGATTAATTTAAAAGGAGTTATCCTATCAACATAGTTCTGATAGCTATTTATCACCATTGGCTTCAAGTAAAGGGTGGACCTAATCTTGGAAAAAGCTTTGAATGTTTGTTGAGTGGAAGCTGGATGCCACCCTAGTTGAAAATGCTGACGCATCTCAGTCTTCTTTCTTGACACTCAGCATACAGCAGCAGAAGAGTTCCTTCAGGGAAGCAAACTAAACCTTGAACTACAGGGCTGAGTGAGAGAGGAAAAATGTGTTTAAAAGGCATAGAAAAGGGTGGATTTCCACAGAATGTGGATGTTTGCAGTGACTTCAGGGGTTTGTCTAACATCAGCAGGGCTGAAGCACTGCCAGGAATTCGTTTGAATGTTGATGTGAAGTGGAATGGGAAAGGCTGCAGGGTGGTTTACGTGCTGGAACTCGAGAGCCCTTCTGCAGTTTCAGGCATCTTTTGGCTTTTAAGATGTCAGGATGTTGGCACACACCTGCACCTCCACATAGTTGTAGTGGTATCAACAGACTTGGTATCAATTGCTGGCACTGTAACTTTGGCAAAATTTCCTGGCTCTTCTCTTCTCTTCTCTTTCTTTCCTCCTCTCCTTCTCTTTCTTTTTTCTTTCTTTCTCTCTTTCTCTTTCTTTCTTTCTTTCTTCTTTTCTTTCCTTTCTTCTTTTCTTTCCTTTCTTCTTTTCTTTCCTTTCTTCTTTTCTTTCCTTTCTTCTTTTCTTTCCTTTCTTCTTTTCTTTCCTTTCTTCTTTTCTTTCCTTTCTTCTTTTCTTTCCTTTCTTCTTTTCTTTCCTTTCTTCTTTTCTTTCCTTTCTTCTTTTCTTTCCTTTCTTCTTTTCTTTCCTTTCTTCTTTTCTTTCCTTTCTTCTTTTCTTTCCTTTCTTCTTTTCTTTCCTTTCTTCTTTTCTTTCCTTTCTTCTTTTCTTTCCTTTCTTCTTTTCTTTCCTTTCTTCTTTTCTTTCCTTTCTTCTTTTCTTTCCTTTCTTCTTTTCTTTCCTTCCTTCTTTCCTTTCCTTCCTTCCTTCTTTCTTTTCTCT
This sequence comes from Ramphastos sulfuratus, assembly GCA_013399055.1. Taxonomy (NCBI): domain Eukaryota; kingdom Metazoa; phylum Chordata; class Aves; order Piciformes; family Ramphastidae; genus Ramphastos; species Ramphastos sulfuratus. Next base: position 145,402 of record WBNM01008922.1, on the reverse strand, counting down.
GCACTAAACCCAGACTGTCACTTCTGAATCCTCATTCCCTTGAAATCCGTAGGACTTTCCATCAGCAGTAAAATTCAGGTTTCACTCAAATGCATAATAAATATTTTCCAGTTTAAAAATTATTAATATAAAATATGAACATGTTTAATAATACACTCTGAACAGAAATGAACCTTTTTTTTTTTTTTTGGTTTTTTTTTTTTTTTTTTTTTTTTTTTTTTTTTTAATTTTTTATTGTTTCCGGGGGGCCACTTTTTAAAA
>WBNM01008922.1:64618-136088 GCA_013399055.1 Ramphastos sulfuratus | reverse complement strand
GATTCCACAATTCCATGATTCTATGAACGAAGCAAACATTATTTATGAGTTGTGACTTTACACGACCAAGTTAGCAATGTCTGGTCTATGCTGTTGGGGAAAAAAAAAATAAATAGAAGTCTCAGTTGCTGTATTGTTTGTTTTCTTTTACCAGGTACAAATTCCTGCTACCTTTGATTTGTCATATAAAACAGCTGATCAGTGGGAGATAGACCGACAGTCTCTGAAACTGCTGAAAAAATTAGGATCTGGTCAGTTTGGTGAGGTATGGGAAGGACTCTGGAATAACACCACCTCTGTGGCAATCAAAACATTAAAACCAGGTAGGTGAATTACTCTTAAATGATAATAATGTGAAATGTTAGCCAGCTTGTTCCTTTGTTTCTTGAATGATACTGAAAAGAGATCTTATCCATATATCATAGAATCATACAATGGTAAGGTTGGAAGGAGACCTCAAGGATCATCTAGTTCCAACCCCCTGCCATAGCCAGGGACACCTCCCACTAGAACAGGTCACTCAAGGCCTCCTCCAACCTGGCCTTAAACCCCTCCAGGGAGGGAGCAGCCACAACCTCCCTGGGCAACCTGTGCCAGTGTCTCACCACCCTCACTGTAAAGAACTTCGCTCTAACATCCAGTTTCAATCTCCTCTCTGCCAGTTCAAACCCATTACCCCTTGTCCTGTCATTGCAAGACCTTGTCAATAGTCCCTCCCCAGCCTTCCTGTAGCCCCCTTCAGATACTGGAACAATGCAAAGATATATGCAACAATTCTTAAAAATCCATGCACTTAAACATGAAGGGTAGCAAAGCTCAAGGCCCAGATATTCTTTAGTATTCTGAATTATAGTTATACACAGTTTTTTGTTTCCATATGAGCTGCACTCATTCAACACCTATACTACATAAAAAGGCAACCTCAGCAAGGCCATCTCCTTCCTATAATATTGCTTGTATGGAATTGAAAGTCTACATTACATATGCAGGGGAAGTAATTGATGTGCTACTGGTTTGTCATCCTTAGAATTTCTTCTAGCAATTGGATGCTACATTATAATGACTCCTTTGGTGAGTAACCTGTACTAGTGGGAGGTGTCCCTGCCTATGGCAGGGGGTTGGAACTAGATGATCCTTGAGGTCCCTTCCAACCTTACCATTCTATGATTCTATGATTCTACATGGAACAGCTACTGTGTTAAGTTTGTATTTAAGAAGTGCTTTGATTTTAATATTGATTGAAGAAAAAGAAGTTTTGGATACACAATATTAATACCTAACATTTGCATATAATATAGGCTTGTTACTAACATAGTAGGCTTGTTACTAACACATAGTAGTAATATAGGCTTGTTACTAACATCTTTCTTACTTGTAATTGAAGGAATATAATTAGTTTGTCCATTTTATATTGGCAACCTAAAATATCTGCCAGCAGATGGCAAGAACCACATAGATAAGAAAGGGAGCCTGAATGGTATAAATGTTTTTTTAAAATGAGATAACAATGTAATGAGTTGTGGTTAATTGAAAAAGCTTGTGCTGGGCATTAATGATCATGTTGCAGGGAGCAGAATGAATTCAGATCTTTGATTCAGAGTAACAGTATGCTTGAGCCCTGCTTGAACAGTCTCCTGAACAGGGAGGAATTTAAGCCTGTGGTTTAGGGCTATCTCCTAACAGGGTATTTCCAGTGTTTTGGGACTTACAGATTGAAAGCGAGTAAGAACCATTTTTTTTCTTTGCTTAAATGATAGAATCATAGAATCATAGAATCATAGAATGGTAAGGTTGGAAGGGACCTCAAAGCTCATCTAGTTCCAACCCCCTGCCATAGGCAGGGACACCTCCCACTAGTACAGGTCACTCAAGGCCTCATCCAACCCGGTCTTGAGCACCTCCAGGGAGGGAGCAGCCACAACCTCCCTGGGCAACCTGTGCCAGTGCCTCAATGAAATTAGAAAAATGCTCAGGCCTTCTATAACTCATGTGAAAGGCAGCATACTTTCTTTCAGTGAACTGAGTCACTTCCTTAGTGACTCAGAAAACACAAACCATCTTGAAATCTTCATCCAGTTCCCCTTCCAAACACAATATCCACTGCACCTTTTGTGCGGTGACTCCTATCCCCTTTTTTATGGGCATCTGAAACTACAAGTCTGAATCTAGTCTCTTATTCTGCAGTAGAATCACATAATCACAGAATCACTCAGGATTGGAAGGGACCACAAGGATCATCTAGTTCCAATCCCCCTGCCATGGGCAGGGACACCTCACATTAGACCAGGCTGTCCACAGCCTCATCCAGCCTGGTCTTAAACACCTCCAGGGATGAGGCTTTGACCTTGGGCAACCCATTCCAGGGTCTCACCACCCTCGTGGTGAAGGCTTCGTCCTAACATCCAGTCTGAATCTCCCCATTTCTAGCTTTGTTCCATTCCCCCCAGTCCTATCACTACCTGACATCCTAAATAGTCCCTCCCCAGCTTTCTTGTAGCCCCCTTAAGATACTGAAAGGCCACAATAAGGTCACCTCAGAGCCTTCTCCTCTCCAGACTGAACAGCCCTAAATCCCTCAGTCTCTCCTCATAGGAGAGGTGCTCCAGCCCTCTGAGCATCTTTGTGGCCCTTCTCAGTACAAGCCCATTACCTCTTGCCTTCTACACTGTGACTGAAGAGTACTGATTATTTTCTTCCCCTTTAAAGCAGTGTTATACATACTAGAAAATGATTATCAAGTGACTCTTTGGTCTTTCCTACCCTAGGTCAAGCAGTTCAACCAGACTCTTTGTGTAGCTCAGTTGTTGTAGATGTCCTACCATCTTTACTGGGATGTTTCAGGGTAGTAACCATGTTTTTTCCAAGCATGATGCTAAAAGCAAGAAGAAGTCTAGATGTATAAAGAGAGGTTTTGCGTTTCTGACATGCCAGATCTCAGTTTAAACAGTTCAATCTGATGCTTGCCTTTCTGCATAAGACAAGAGCCTCATTTGTCCATCTGATTTATTATTAATGATCTAATGGAACATCTGGATAAGTCTATTTTATTGCAGAAGACTGAATGGTCCTAACTATAGTATAAAGGCTCTTAAACGATATTTAAAGTAGGAATAGAAGATGCTGGAATGAAGAATGAGACTAAGATATCTTGCATTTTTGTGATATTTGCTTTGAGAAATTGTCTTTTTCTTCCCTCTTTAAGAAATTATGTGGTAATTAGTACTCTAGGAAAAGACTTGTTCCTCATCAAACAAAATAATTAGATTTTGAACAAGTTGCAATGCATACATTTCTACTTAACTTAGGGAGAAAGTGGAGCTGACATTCATCTGGTATTGCATATGCAAAAATGGGAAGTTATCTTCATCATATTTCATCTCCTTCTCTTAATAACTCATTTCAAAACTCTGATTCAGCTTTTCATTCTGTACAGTGGAGTTCCCTGTGAAATAAACTTCTGTTTTAATAATGGATTGCATTAGATTGACAAGATTACCCAGAAATAGGTGAAACACTGATGGCAAGTTCCAGCTGCAATTAGCTTTTGTTGTTCTTTTTGATGCTCATCTGCTGAATGACCTTTACTGATACTCCACCTGAGGAAAAGGAGGAGTTAGTTAATGTTATATCTGAAAGAGATTTTAATGTGTTTAAGGCCAAAGTCATCTGTGGAGATCCATTCTTTGACCATTTATTCAACATCCTTTCAGTGTCTTGCTGACAAAGCACAGAGAGACCACAACAATACTTCTAGAGTGACATGAGCAGGAAAGGAAGAGGGTTCTAGGTTTCTATAATAGGAGACTATCCTAAGAATGCAGTTGCAGAATACTATAAACCCCAAAAAAAAGATCACATAAACTTCTCCAATAGGTTTGTTAGCTAAAAAATAAACTTTTACACTGGAATAAACATAATGTTCACTGCTCCCTCCCTGGAGGTGTTCAAGGCCAGGTTGGATGAGGCCTTGAGTGACCTGTGCTAGTGGGAGGTGTCTCTGCCTATGGCAGGGGGTTGGAACTATATGATCCTTGAGGTCCCTTCCAACCTTACCATTCTATGATTCTATGAACTTGGTACTGTGCTCATACAGGCTAGCACAGCATAGTGGAAGAAATGTGTTCAGCTGTGATACTTCTTGTAGCATCAAAGCTTGGCTGAGAAAAGGGGGCTTGTTTAATCAATACCTCCTCCAGCTCTGTGTTTTCCACTCTAGTCTGACTCTCGTTAAGGTCAGCAGCAGCAGTCCCATTGATTTCACAGTGGGTTATATTGAGTTAGTGCAGGCACCAGCCCTGCCTGGATGCTTGGGTAGCAGAGAGTTTGTGATCTAATGCCATGATAAGGAAGTTGTGTGTTGCACTTAGTGATGCTCAGAATGAAGACTTTGATGCTCCAAGGCATCTTCATAGATTGTATAGGTAACCCTGAATCTCTTATCGTTGTGCTTTGTGAACTATCTCCTTCTACAGAAATAGTTCAAATGGTCTTAAATGGAAGCATTTAACCTTGCAGTGCACTTCTCTAGGGAACCATCCTCTTCTACACCACGTTTTCCACCAGTTGGACTACATGTCAGTAATCAGCACAGTGGTTTTCCATAGTTTGTTCTCGTGAGGAATAATGTCTCAGTAATTAGAGAAAAACCTCAATACTCTCACCCTAATCTGACTAACAACTGCTTAGCCTGACACAAATAATTACTGTGGAGGCTGGATCTGGGAATTTCATTCACCACAGCATAAAGATGCTAAGTGAATGGAAAGTGTAGTAGTTCATGAGTAATCAAAAATGCATCATGTTACATGTTGATGATTAAAACTTCCAATAATCACAGAGGTAATATTTCAAGCTTCAAGTGTAAAACAATAAAATGATCCTTTTCTGTTGCATGGCTAAAGATCTACATCAGTTTTCTTTATACAGTGGGAGGAATGGATGTGTATTACTTTTTAGGCTATCAGGTAGTGACAGGACTAAGGGGAATGGAGCAAAGCTGGTGGTGGGGAGATTCAGACTGGACGTGAGGAGGAAGTTCTTCAGCATGAGAGTGGTGAGAGCCTGGAATGGGTTGCCGAGGGAGGTAGTGGAAGCCTCATCCCTGGAGGTGTTTAAGGCCAGGCTGGATGAGGCTCTGGACAGCCTGATCTAGGGTAGAGCACCCCTGCCCACGACATGAGGGTTGAAACTAGATTGTGATCCCTTCCAACCCTGACTGATTCTGTGATTCTATGATAAAATCTCTTTGCTAAGTTGCTTTACAGTACCATAAGAACTTTTAGTTAATCATGTTCCTCTGCTATCTGGCAAATATGGGAGACTGAGATGAAGAAGATTCTTATAAAATGACTTTATTAGCAGAGATATTGTGACATGGAACCATGCTCTCATTACCAAGCAGAAGCAGGTTAACCAAGTAAGGTAATCATAGAATCATAGAATCAGTCAGGGTTGGACAGGACGACAAAGATCATCTAGTTCCAACCCCCCTGCCATGGGCACTTTTCAAACAATATAAAAGAGCATAATGCAAGCAGTATGTTGTAGATTTACAGATCTGAAGGCCAAACGGGATTTCTGCTATCTCAATATTCCTGCTGACTGTTACTTTGCAGACTACAGCTGTCCTAGATCATGTAAAGTCTGAATACTTTGCTGTTACATGGCATTACCTTTCACCCCTCTACTGAAATTCAGTATTTATATTTAATGACCTTCCAACCTGCAGGAAAAATTAGACTCCCAGACTTTTAGTGAGGTGGCAGTGACAGATTTTTCTCAGACCCACTTCTGATAATGCAAATGTGTGACTCTTGATTGGGAAGTAATGAGGGTATGTGAGGCTCAGTAGGGCTCTGGACAACCTGATCTAGTTGAAGGTGCCACTGCTTACTGCAGAGGGGGTTGGACTGGATGACCTTCAGAAGTCACTTCCAACCCAGATCATTCTATGGTTCCATGATGCAGAGATCTGTTTCCATTTCAGTTTGGAGCAAGAGCCAATTTTTGAGATACTGCACATGAAGTGGATATGTCACAAGTGTTTCTTTCAGACACTTCACAGGATCACAGATCTCAGGCTCACAGGATGTCAGGGGTTGGAAGAGACCCAAAGAAATCATAGAGGNTGCAGTTTATTATTCCTCCCCAGGTGCAGGACTCTGCATCGGTGTGTACCATACCAGCTATATTTTTTTGCCTATTTTTAGGCATATAGATCAGGCTTTAAAAATAATTAGTAAGAAGAAATAAGCACTTACATGTCAGATAAGTACATTTGGGGTTTTATTTCCTTGCTGAGATACTGTGGTTGTTTTTTTTTTTTTCAATTCAGGTAGGAGTCAGCGCAGCAGGGATTTGTTTGTGCCTTGTCCTGTGCTGAGTGTGATGGATCCTGTAGAACCTATTGTCTGTGCTAGCTTGCTTCTCCAACTGTCAGCATGTAAAGCAGGCATCTATCACCACCAATTAATTGTATCTGAGAAGGTTCCTTATGCCTGTTCAAGTTGTCAGATGCATTTGTCATTATCATATTGTAAGGCATCTCCTAAGCTTCTCTCTTTGCATGGAAGCCGCCAAAACACCACTTTTTTTTTTTTTTTTTTTGTGTGTTTGTTTTCACCAGGCTTTCTCAAAATAGTCTCTAGGCTGATACTGTCAGTGGAGGTTTTAATAATATTTTTGGTTCTTCAATATGTCATCTCTTTAGTGCATATGCAATGTAAAAAATCTTTGCACTCAAGAAAGTCTCCTGATTTCCCTGAGCAAAAAAAAAAAATCTGTTATTCCACTTAGCTCAGTACATACCCTTACATTAACTTGTAAGTTCACTTCTGTATGGTGGAGAAAGCTGCTTGAGGATTGTCAGGTACCTGTCTTCTTCTCCTGTTAATGTGAATAGTTTACACACTGACTCTCATCACCAAAACCTTTGTCTTTTTAATGTTATTTCTTTATTATGCATAACCTTACTGATAAGATCACAGCACATGGTTAATGTACTCTGTATGTAGGATCATTTTGCATAAAGTCATTCAGAAGACAAGGCTGATCTGAAGTAGGAGGTTACTTCCAAGTCATTTGGGAAGGTTTATTGAAAGATGCAAACAAAGTGTCTCTGGAGGAGCTTATCAGATATTGAGGGCCACTTGCATCTAGGCTGGTAGAATCTGGAAAATGACCTTTCTCTCTAACTCATTTTCAGATTATCAGCTTTTATCTTGTAATGAACAGGTTGCCTAGGGAGGTTGTGGCTGCTCCCTCCCTGGAGGTGTTCAAGGCCAGGTTGGAGGAGGCCTTGAGTGACCTGTGCTAGTGGGAGGTGTCCCTGCCTATGGCAGGGGGTTGGAACTAGATGATCCTTGAGGTCCCTTCCAACCTTACCATTCTATGATTCTATGTGCAGCTTCCTCAGTTCTAGAACAAAATATTTATCAGGAAGAAAGTAATCAGAACTGATAGACCTGCTTTAAGTAAGGCTAAATTAGAGGTGATTTCTGACAAAGCAGGGCATCACTAAACACACAGAAGAAACCTATGCCAACATTTTGTTCTCCACAGAAACTCAGAATCACAGGATTCTGTTCTCAAGAAGGACATTAATGCTTGCAGAACATTTTTAATTTAAAAAAGAAATTATGAAAAATGTATTTTCTTCAGGTATTGATGAGTCTGCTCTCAAACTGCTGTCTTACACAAGGGATGACTGCAGTTTCTATAAAGGCTTTTGGGGTTTGATCAACTGGTTTCTACCCAGTCATCTATGCTTTATTTACCACTTTCAGCTAAAAACATATACTTCATTAAAAACACTTGCAGCTCAACTACAAAATAAAAACACCCAGTTATTTGAATATCCACATGGCATATATTTTATCTTTTTCATTTATATAAACTTCCTCAAAGATGTATTGTAACTCTGCCACTATAGTGACAGGCTTGATCTAACTAATTTGTAACAAGCACATTAGCTTGGCCTTATAGAGAGGTTTTTGCTTTTCTAATTGCTAAAATGACAAAATACTGATAAAGAATTATTTTTTTTTTAAATTTAAAATTTAATCCACTTATTAATTACAGTGTAAGAGCTACAGGGCTCTGGAAGGGTTTTGAGCACTGTCTGCTGCTTGTGCTATTTAATGGTATAAACTGAGTAAAACTGAAGGTTACACATATAGCTCTTTACACTCACTATATAAGGAAATACTTATTGATTGTGCCACTGGTTTGTTGTCATTATTAATTACTTTTACAGAGTAAAGGATTTGCTGCTATGCAGCTAATAGATTGCTTCCTTCTTGATCAATTTATTAGAAGATGTCATATGTGAAAAATGTGCTCCTTGCTTTTAGTATGTTGGAAGAAGTTTATAGTGTGATTAAACTGAGAGATTCCTCGTAGGCAAACTTTGATGGTAGGAACAAATCAGACTGTCACTTACTATGGTGTACAGAAATCCTGCATAATGATCCATAGAGGACAGCTGATTTGGTAGAGCCCAACTTAGGGACTACTCCATCCTTTGTAGGATCAACCTGTCAAATTTTGGCACCAATGCTAAATCACTAGTCATGGTTCTGCATTTACCTTTGGAGGCAGAATACTTCTGGAGTACTGTGTGCAGTTCTGGAGCCCCCAGCACAGGAAGGACATGGAAGTGTTGGAGTGGGTCCAGAGGAGGCCACAAANNGCCTATGGCAGGAGGTTGGAACTAGATGATCCTTGAGGTCTCCTTCCAACCTTACCATTCTATGATTCTATGATTCATACCATGCAGCTTCTCTGTAGACGTCAGGATGATTTCCATGAAAAATGAATACATCTTAAGAAGATGAAGCAAATGGACCACAATGTTGAATCAGCATCAATGTGAGTCCAAATTCTATAAAGACCAGTCTAGAATGTTCATGTAGGATGGCTGTAAAGTTCAAGTAAAGCTGTAAAGATTGTGCTAACTCTAAGGAGAGAAAGGGTGCAGCATTAGCATTACAGATATCCAATCTTTTTCCACCTGACTGCCATAACCCCTGCTTTATCCGGACCAAGCATGAGTCATTTACTTCTCATGCAGGTCCCCACTTTTCTCTGACAGTGACAAAAGGAAATGGGTATAGCCTGCATAGCCTGCACCTGTTGAGGAGATGTATTATTGGCTGCTATCCATTTATTGATGGCATGGAAATCCATTAACTTTCACCATGCTTCCTAATGGCATCCTATAATGTATCATCAAATTGGACCTCGTGGGATTGCCAAGGAAACTATGAGGATATGGGGGAGAGGAGCAGCTGTCCTTTGCAATAATCTTTGCTCTCACAAGTTGCAATGTCAAGTGGATCTTTTCTCATAAAGCCTGTCAGAAGCACTTCCAGGTCATTCCTCTTTCACTGATGGAAGGGTGTGGAAGCACAGGTCATTGCCGCGCTTTGGGAAAGAGGTTGGAGCGCTTTTCGGGAGGTGGCCATTGGGGTAGCTGTTGGTTGAAGGTGGCCCAAGCTGATTTGCAGTTGGCTCTGTAGAACAGGTTTTCTGCTGGAGTTTTATTGCTGAGCCATTTAGCATCCTCCCAGCATTCCTCTTAATTTAAACATCCATGTTTGGAACTCAGTCAAAACTCCCAAATGAACCTTGTTGGTTTCCTTGTGTCAAAACAGTATAAAACAAGGATTCTTGCAGCCTTGGCTTATCAAATGACTCAGTTTGCTTCCACTAAGAGAAGAGTTTGTTTTTAAACATGGCACAGAGCAGACTAGATTTGGGTAGGTTTCTTTTTCCCCCAGTCTTCACTGCAATATTTTCTTAATGAAACTGTTTTGATTTGGGCAGAAGGAAGCATTTGGGTAGTTGGATAATTTCACATTTGTTTGCACAAGTGTTGTGAAGCAAATATTATTTGCCAGTTACCTCAAGCATCTGACAATATCTAATCACCAGTGGATCATTCACAAAGAAAACTGTTTTTCTTATTTGTGGATGGTTTTTAATTGATCCCTCATTCAGGACACCTGAGTTCTAATCCTAAATTTGCCACTGACTGTAGCTCTGTAGCATTTCTGTATTGTTTGTTTGATGTAGTTTATGCATTGGCTCACTGTGGGTATTAGCAGAACTAGAGATATTATGACCTTGTGTAACACTTGAAAAGTTGGGATCATTAGCTGCTAAGATAATTCTGCATTTAAGAGAGTGTAAAATGACCTTTACATCTGTGCACTCATTGCTATGTCTAATAAGGTTGCCATTATATGAACATTAGAAATAGTTATTTGTATTTACGTGTATAAAATGCACACATCTACTCCTTATGTGCTAAAGTGATTGCAGTGCTTTCAGGCTTTGATTACTGAAGCTGGAGGAAAAAAAAAAAGAGTGCCACAAATTCTCATTGCAGCACTCTCTTCTGTCAGAAATGTTATGTTCATTACCTAGGGACTCTTACCTCAGCTCCTAGTGCTTCTGTTATCTGGTTGTAACATAATTGTTTACCTAAATTATATCTGTTAATTTTCTAGACTTAATTTTTTTTTTTTCCCTGCTGTCTGGGGGTGGTTAATTTTAACTTTTACATTTCTAGTGGGTGGCACACATATGTTCTCTGTCCCCCTGCAAACTGGCATGTTTCACTCATTAACTGCGTATTTCAGCTGCACTGTCTGTTTTCTGTGGGAACTGTGAAGATTTGAGATGCTAATGTACTTTGAAAGACAGAAAACAATCTCAGTTATTCCCTTAAGACTGCCAGGCAGGCTTTTAATAACCTCAGCTTATGTTTTGTTATATGCTGTTGTTGCAGGTTCAATGGATCCAAAGGACTTTCTGAGGGAAGCACAAATAATGAAGAACTTGAGACATCCAAAGCTCATACAGCTTTATGCTGTCTGTACTTTGGAGGATCCAATTTATATTATTACTGAGCTGATGAGATATGGAAGCCTTCTAGAATACCTTCAAAGTAAGCAAATGACTCTAAACTCATTTCAGAGGGTGCCACAGTTGTCAGTTTAGTGAGTCCGCTAACACAAACCCAGAAGTACAAGGCTCAGGTTTAATACAAAAGCTACATGTTTGTCAATGGGGGGATGAGGAAAAGAGGAAAGAAAGGTTTGTGAATTTTCCACATGCCAAAGCATTTGAGAAGTAGGAGAGGATTGCATTCACAGTTTGATTTCTGCCTTGTAATAACCCTCATTTTTCCACCCTTTTCTATGAGTAGATTGGAACATACACCAACAGAATAAAAATATAAGCATCCAGAATGATAGGTCATCATATTTGACATGAAATAGAGGCAATTCCACAAAATGTACTTAACAGCTTTGAAATCTATTACTAGACAGGGTAGCTTTTCACTGTGAATTTGTCCCTTGCCTATATCTCTTCAGGGCTTTTATCTCAGCAGCACTTCAAAGTGCTCTTTTGAAGGCAAATAATAATTAAAAATAAAAGTTGTACAGACTGAGGCAGGCTAGCATAATGACTGCACTTTAAGTTCACCCCTGCCATTGCGAAATGCTTTATTCTAGTACTGTCACCCATTTTCAGTGTGGTAGACGTCTCTGAGATGCTAAATGTCTCTAAAGCTGTAATGCTCTCTTGAAATGAAACTTTCACAGTGATTGTTTTGGTAAATTTCTGTTTTCAGCCCATAAGGCAAAGCCTCGTGAAATATCACAGGCAGTACTGACCATGACACAAGCCCTCCCCATCTCCTCTGTGGAACCACTTCTTAAGGAAGGCTCAGTCCAGGGACAATTACAATTAAATAAATCTTTGGTAGAGAGACAGCCCCACGGAATGGGGCTGCAATAACCTTGGGCCAGATCATCCATAGATTTGTAGACACGTAGTGGCCAGAGGTCACAAGGCACACATTGCCTTTGCATTCTACCTTCATATGCAGATTGCTGCAGATCTGTTTGAAAGAGCCTGGCACAGGACAAAAAAGATTCTGCGCATGAAAACGTTTATTGTACAGGAGAAATAGCTCTGAGAAAGCTAGGATGAGTCACAGCTATTGAAGAGGTGAAAATTGGCCTGTTTGTGCACAAAGTACAAGTCCGGAGCACATCAGCACTGCACCCTGCGGGGATCAGTTCCCAGTGCATGCGCAGCAGCTGCCCTGGCTGTGGGCAGTGATTGCAGACTGAGCTTTGCTGCCTGCTCATGCCTGTAGCCCTGCATCAGAGTCTGGAGCAAGTCAATTAATTTCCGAGCAGGCTTCAAGCTAACTGTAAAAATGGCCAGCTGAAACCCAGCACAGTGATATACCTCCTTGTCTGATGGGATAGGCACAGGGGGATAAGAAGAAGGAGGCAGAGATCCAGGTGCTTTGGTAGGTGTTGGTTAGAGAGAAGTCATTGCTGCTGGTGAGAGTAATCAGGAAGGAGGTGTGAAGCTTGTGTAGAGCCCTGTGGCTGGATGTGAGCTGTATCAGAGGGATATAGCAGGATGGTTCCTGATAACTTCCTTAAGATTCAGCCACTCTGGGAATCAGAATGCTTCCAGAAGGCTGCTGTGTCTGTCTGCTCTGTGGGTAAATAAGGCAGACTGGAACCTGGGGAAAGTCCAGAGTTTGTTTTGGTTGAATTTCTCCTCCTAGAGACACAGAGTATGTTTCCTAGTCTTTAAAAATCCCTGGTACTTAACACCTAGTGACTACTGCATTCCACTGTAACCACAGCTAGTTAATAATGACAGGCATGTGAATTCCCTCTGCATCCTAGGAGCATACTTTGGGATGCTCCTTGATGAACACTGCTGTGCAGTTATTGAGCTGCCACCAGCATGAGAAAAGGGCAACTGAAAAACTTTTCTTCTTTATTGGATATGAATGAAATTGTCATAAATGTAGGAGTGTGTTTATGAATTCTGATAGACTTGGGGCTTGTTCTGGCAGAGATGCACTCTTGAAGTTCAGTGAATTATTACAGAGGCAGTCATCTCAGCTGGAGAAGCTGCTGCTCAGTTATTTGTTTATTTATTTATTTATTTATTATTGTCAAGTATCTGTCAATAAGAATATTTCCCTGTCCTTCCTGATGATTGATTGCTTAGAACAGGGTGCAGACCCTAAGCCTCCTTCAATATTTCCTCTAATACATTTTTCATATAAGGAAGGCAGTTCTGTCAAAAAATATTAGTAAGAAGGGATGTGGCAATGCCACGTTTTCTTTATAGGATAAGGAATAAGCCATGGAAAGGTTTTGTAAATTCACCAGTAGTGCCTGGTTTTGAGTATGGAAGTTATATTAACTTTAGGGTTTTGTGGAAGTTTTTTCCTCTTTTAAAACACTTTAAAAGCCACTGAAAGATGTCTATACACTTACAAATGGAATTGTACACCCTTCCGACATGCTCTGAACTAGCCACATGGAGGTTGGCTCTGGTTTGGAAACCTCCATAGCTGTACTAATGCAGTACTATGCTTGAACTTGAATTCTTTGGCTGGTCCAGCTTAGGGTTTTGGAGATACAGTTAGAAATATTTGAGACAAATGTGCATTACTTGCACTTCAGATGCCAAAGAAACTTGTGCTTTAATCCTCTGTCTTTGTGAGCAGTTTGCAGTCCCTGGTCAGCTGAGGCTCCTCCTTACAGCTTTCCTTTCTTCAGCTTCAGAACAGTAGCTATGCAGAAGGGTAAGAAACTCTCCCAAAAGCAATGCCGTGGCCAGGGCAGCATTGGACTCTTCCCCTCCCTCAGCCCAAGTGCTAAAGGCAGTAGGTCAGCCTGGGCTGGAACCCAAACAGACCCTAATGAAAGAAATAGTCTTTGAGCCACCATGAGAGGTGGAAGCTGTCCTTGTCCTTTAGCATGGTGCACCTGTGTCCTGCAGGGAACAAGACAGGATTTTGCAGCTCTGACTCCTGTTGTGCACGGAAGCAGCTCATTAAACACGAGGCTTATGAGTCATCTTTTTTCCCTGTGACATTGTCGTGTTCTGCCTCTTGGAGCAAGCTCATCTCAGGCTAGCCTGGAGCATTGGCAGAGCAATGACAAAGCTGTGCATCCTTCTATGCTTTCACCAGGAGGTATTTCACAGCCCGTGCGTAGATGAAGGAGCAATGTGAAAGGAAACATGGAAAGAAGGATTTTAACCTGAGTCATAAGCTAGTTTCCAAAACCCAGGTGCTTATGCAAGGTTAGTTCTTTTCTGATTAAATACAACATAAGCATCATTCGTGGATTTATATCTTTGTCCACCAAGCTGAAGGATAAATGTTGATGCCAGTTATCAGAAATGCAAGCCTCCAGAGTGGTATATTGTTCTGTGGCCTCATGATGGTTAAGCTGTAGATTTTTACTTAGCCTGACCCCTCTCTCTCTTTTAAATGTCAAGGTAACTGTTAAACATATGTTTGGGAGAGGAAAGACTTTCTGAATCAATGACAGAAGTAAATAATCTCAGTGCTGGATTACCATGACAATGACTTTAGCCTCAAAAAGGAAGTAGGACAATGCACATACAGGGCAAATTTAATAACTGAAAATGCATTTCTCTTGCCCTTTCATCACAGAACATTCAGATGAGCAAGAAAATCAAGGCCTGGAGTTTTCAGTATAGATTAATAAACAATGGAATTTCACACTCTTTATAAGGGGTGATTGCAAGGTTAGGTCAGATAAATGCCAGAACTGGAGGATGCTGTTCAAAATAATGCTAAGACACACTTCCACTCTGAACTAATTTAAAACAAGCAATAGAAAACTGCTGGCTCCAAATGTTTGATTTATTTAAGACAGAGGCAGTAAAGAAAATCACCATCCTAATGAGAAGAAAGAACTGCCCATTAAACCTAGCAGGAAACTCTCAGCTTTTTAGTATTGTTGAGATTCTGAAACAGGGAACTGAAACTGGTTTGAGTATTAGAGGCTACAGGGGGCATTCAGGCTTCAACACTGCAGCATTTGGGTTTGGGTGACAGAGATGCTTGAATACAGCACTGATTTGGCTTACCTAGTTTACCTTGAAGTGAAGATTCTTTGCTGTGAGATTAGCTGGTCCCAAAATGCCACATAGAGCCCTGAATTTGAATTCTAATGCATTAGGCCTCAATTAAAAAAAAAAAAAAAATCTGGGGCTACCTGCCTTACAAATTTTGGCTGCAGTTTTTCATGGCCTAAAACTCTTTCCTGCACTTGTGGACACAAGTTGCTGTGTTCAAAATTATTCTACTACTTTGTTTAAACAGCTGCTCTTTGCTTGCCACATCTCTTATTTTTTGGACTTAGTGATCTTACAGTGATGGGAACAGCAAGCACATTTCTTTGGAAATTTCTTCTGCAGGAGCAGGGAGCTTGAAAGCAGCTCAAGGAGTCCTACTATTGAGTAGCAGCAACAGAGGTAACAGCGTGAAGCAGTCAAGTGGACTGGAAAGTGAAAATGAGAGTTACACCTGACAGCAGATGGTATATTTCCTAGTAAAAATCACTGGAGAACAGGGCACAAGGATAATTTTGTGCTTTCCTATCTTTAGTCAGCTTCAGCTACACCCAGTGAGTACTGACATTAACTCTTACAGCTTGGAATGGGTTATGCGCCTGTCAAAAAGGCAAACATCTGCATTACTATCAGTAGATAAATCCCTTTTTTCTTCAGACAGTGTCAGCAGCTCCTCCAGGACCTAGATCAATGGTTGCATTTAGTGTCTGCTCCTTGAGAGAAGAGGAGCCAAGCACTGCTGCTCAGTTCTTGTGGGCCTAGCTGTGTGACTTTAAGGAGTGTCATTCACTAACCTCTGCCCTTTGGCTGGGCTGCTTCCTTATTGTACTGCATGGTTTGTTGATTTGTGTTGGCTGTTTGGACCACTCAGCTCTTATGGTTTTTATTCAAATGCTGTAAATGTTACATTATCCTTCTAATTTCCTCTCTTTAACAGAAGATGCAGGCTCCCAAATCTCCTTGCCACATCAAGTAGACATGGCTGCTCAGGTGGCTTCTGGTATGGCTTATCTTGAATCTCAGAACTATATCCATCGGGATCTGGCAGCCAGGAATGTTCTTGTTGGTGAACACAACGTTTACAAAGTGGCAGACTTTGGACTTGCAAGAGTTTTTAAGGTAGGCTGTGAGATGATGAACTGGCTCTAAGGAGAACAAGGTAGAAGAGGTCTACTGAATGATGAACTGCAGTCTCTGAATTGCCAGGTTCAGGGAAAAAAGGACTCCGAACATGTTCACCTGTATCCTGTACTTGCATTCTCCCATCCAAGGTTAGAACCTGGCCTGTGCCTTAGTGTCACTCTGAAGATGACATCCCAGTTTCTGCTTCCCACAGTCCTCAAGGAATCACAGAATGGTTTGGTTTGGAAGGGACCTTTAAAGGTCATCTAGTCCAATCCCTCAGTAGGCAGCAGGGTCCGAGCCAGGCAAGCAATACACTGTATCCACAAAGACTGGTGTCAACCACATGAAAAGAAATCACAGCAATGATGGCAAAATTATATTTCTGAGGCTGTAAAGGAAGTAATATAAAATGTATTGGCATCTGTTCTCCTTGCTCACTTCCCCACTGCCTCCATGGAGCTTGTGAGTGCAGGCAGTAATCACGACAGGACCTTATTCCTCTCTGCTGCTAACAGCAGGGTTCATAAAGAGAGCTCTCAGAGCTTTAAATCTTATGCAGTTTCCAATCCCTTGCCACTACACTGGGTTTTTTTTTTTTTCTCTAGCCCATGAAGCTTGGTCAAGTTACATTGACCAAGATCACCACCCTAGGAAAAAGCTGTGGTTTAGAAATGAAATTTCCTGAGTGGAAATTATTTGATCAGAGTTGGAGAGGTTTGATTTGCCATGTTGTGTGGATTTCAGTAAGCAACCCATAATTTCTGAGGTCTTATTATTGTGTTTATTGATTTATGTTCTTGCACTAAGAAGGAAAAAACCAACAAAAAAGCCCTATTTGGTGTGCTCCCCCTCCCATTTAAAGAGCAGAAATTGAAGTTCATAACAGAGGTGGATTTATTACCTACTGATGTAGAGAATAATGGCTTGACAATGTCATCATGGGACTTTGAAACTGCTTTTGCTTAATTTTGATTCTTCTACTTATGCATAAGTTCAGATTGCACATTTTAAAACATGAAAACCACATATTTTTAAATGAACAATGCTTACAATGGATATCCCCCCTCCCCTCCTCACTAGAGAGAGAGTAATAATTTACAGCTGTTGACATTTCTTGTTAAAACTGAACTTTACTAAAATACTCTGTCAGAAAGTCATCTTGGCAGGCTTCCTTAGGAATATTCTGTCTCCTAAGCCAAAACACTAACATGAGCACATCCCAAAGGAGTAGGTGTGAGAAATGAAATCAGGATTTCTGTGTGCATTAATTAGCATAATGAAATAATTTCTTGTTTCTAGAGATGAGCATTATCATTAAGATGCCAAATGCACCACGATGTAGAATCATAGATTCATAGAATGGTAAGGTTGGAATCAAGGATCATCTGGTTCCAACCCCCTGCCATAGGCAGGGACACCTCACACTAGCACAGGTTACTCAAGGCCTCCTCCAGCCTGGCCTTGACCTCCTCCAGGGAGGGAGCAGCCACAACCTCCCTGGGCAACCTGTTCTAGCGTCTCACCACCTTCACTGTAAAGAATTTCCTCCTGACATCCAGTTTCAATCTCCCCTCTGCCAGTTCAAACCCATTGCCCCTTGTCCTGTCATTGCAAGACTTTGTCAATAGTCCCTCCCCAGCCTTCCTGTAGGCCCCTTCAGATACTGGAAGGCTACTATAAGCCTTTTGTAGAGGCTACTATAAGCTATTTGTAGATGCAAAACAATCACTCTTTTCAAAACTATAAGGTGTTACAGCTGGGAAATGTTGGATTGTTTCTAACACAGAATGTGGAAACAAAATCTAGTACCCATTGGACTGGATTTGCATGTGAAAATCTTGACCATGGTTTGCATGGAGCTGATCTTCATTAAATTATCTTTAGGAATTAAAGAGAGGATAAATGATCACAAAGTTTAGATGTCTGTGCTGGAAAACTTTGAGGGCATGATTCAACAAATTTGCAAGTAACTGATTTTTCTTTTTCTGTCTCTCTCATCTTCACTTTACATGAATTAATTGGACCCACTGTAAGCTAATATGTTAATTTGAAACACTTGGAGTTTGTTCTTTGGTCCCCAAACCTGCTTAAGTGATTGTTATCAAAGTCAATGGCCCTTCAACACTGCAATAAATCACAGGAGGAAAGTTCCAAAATTCATTAGCTCTTGCTCTTGCCTTCTCTGTTTACTGAAGACCAGACATTGAGCCATTTGGTCTCTAGTGTCAGCATGATGCTTAAACTGCCACTCCTAACAGACTTTTGAAATCTTGCATACCAGGTCCAGAATGTGCAGTAGCAGGTCATAATTAATCACAAGCCACTCCAGCACTGCCTGCTTGCTTGAGATGATAAATGCTTTAGAAGAGCCTCTAATGAAGGGTTGCATTTCTCAACTGCGGAGCTCAGTTCGACAATAGAGTGCAGAAAATGTGTGCTTTAATGCCATGAAAGGAAGTGCTTGGCTGAAAGAGGATAAGATTAAGCATATGCTTTGTTTAGTCACGTGTTCACCTGCTTTGCAGAAGCAGCTCTGACATCAGGTTTGCTTCATTTTACTCGTGGCAGGTAGAAAATGAAAACATATATGAAGGTAGAACTGAAACAAAACTCCCAGTGAAGTGGACAGCCCCAGAGGCAATCCGCCACAACAAATTCAGTGTCAAGTCTGATGTGTGGTCCTTTGGAATACTTCTGTTTGAAATAATGACCTATGGGAAGATGCCCTATGCTGGTAAGTGTTTATACCTGAAGACTCATGTCTAATATTTTCTTGCTTTAAGCCACAAAAATGTCTGTACTATGGTCACGTTAAAAGTTAAAACTGTAAAGACAGAAATCTCTTTGTCAGTGATCTGGATGAGGGGATTGAGGGCAGCCTCAGCTCAGTTTGTAGATGACACCAAGTGTTGATCTGCTCATAGGTGGGAATTCTCTGCAGAGGGATCTGAACAGGCTGGAATGATGGGCTCAGAGCAGGTGAACGAGATTTAACAAGGCCACGTGCCAGGTGCTGCACTTGGGTTACAACAACCCCATGCAATGATACAGGCTTGAAGCAGAGTGGCTGGAAAGCTGCCTTGTGGAAAAGGACCCGGGGGTGTTGGTTGACAGCTGGCTGAAGATGAGCCAGCAGTGTGCTCAGGTGGTTAAGAAGGCCAACAGCATCTTGGCTTGGATTAGGATGTGGCTAGTTGGACTAGAGAGATTGTTGTCCTCCTGTGCTCAGCACTGGTGAATCCACACCTCACTTTTTTGGGCCCCTCACTACAAAAGAGACACTGAGGTGCTGGAGCTTGTCCAGAGAAGGGCACCAAGGCTGGTGAAGTGTCTAGAGCACAGGTTCTATGAGAAATGGCTGATGGAACTGGGATTGTTTAGTCTGGAGAAAATGAGACTTGGGGGAGACCTTATTGCTCTCTACAACTACCTGAAATGAGGTGGGAACAAGATGAGTGCTGGTCTGTTCTCCCAAGTAGCAAGTGACAGGATGAGAGGAAATAGCCTCAAGCTGCAGCAGGGGAGGTTTGGGTTGGTTGGTAGGCAAAATTTCGTCGCTGGATGAACTGTCAAGCCCTGGAACAGGCTTTCCAAAGAACTGGTTGAACCATCATCTCTGAAGGTATTTAAAAGGCAGGTGGATGTGCTGCTTGGGGAAGTGGGTGAGCAGCAGACTCCGTAGTGTTAGGTTAATGCATGGACTTGATGATCTTAAAGGTCTTTTCTAGCCTAAATAATTCTATAAATCTGTGATTCTAAGAGTGTTCTGATGAGGTCCCTTTAGTGGGTCAGACCTTCTGGCTGCTTCAGGCTCCCTGGAAGCTTTCCAAAGGCTGTGATTAGCAGCCATTCAAGCTTCCTCTTGCTGGAGTCAGCCTGCATTGCACAGGCACATAAGCCAACTGGCTATTCCCTCCAGCAGCAGATCAAAGATGCCAGTTCTTGCAATGTGGAAAAAGGGAAAGGTTTTTCTGTCCCACATCCTGGATTTTTTTGTTTACTTGTTTGTTTGTTTTAAATAATGGATTATCTTTTTTTTTTTTTTTAGTATATCTCATGAAAGACTGCATCTGAAAAAGGTGTCTGAGAATGAATCAGAGTGGTTTTACTCTCATATTTGACTGGTGCAGTGTAAAGTCTTCTTAAAGAGAAGGATCACAGGAATTAAGAGCAAAATGTCACCAACCTCTAAAGCAGATTTATGGTATGAGGGCAGCTATTATTCCCAGCACTGTGAGAAATACTCAGGGAACTATGACTCCAATAACACAAGATATCAGTGAGATGATTGACTGTGACTCATTCTGTGCTGATGAGGAGAGCACAAGGAAAGTACTAAGGAAGGAAGAAAAAAAAAAAAAAAGGTTATGCTGCATCTGTGCAGGCCTGAGGGGTGGTGGGTTCACTATAAACTACATTTCACAGAGTCCCAAACTGCTATTTCCTGTAAAAGGAGAAATTGATTTTGCTTTTGATTCCCACCCTCGCCTCCTGTCAAACTGTTCTGGGAGGAAAAGAAGGAACTAGTCAAGTATAAATAGATGTAACACCATGATGCTCTGAAAATATGTTTGGTGTTAGTGCTTTGCAAAGGCAAAGTTTGCCTGTAACTGTACAGAGGAAAATGTCCTTTTGCCGTGGCTGTTTGCTTAGCCGGTATTACTTGTAGGAGTTTGTTTTCAGTAGGAGAGGTTACATTGATCCATGGGTGGCAGTGGGAAATGTACAGAAGAAATACCATTCAGAGGTCTAGAGAAAAGAAGTAAAGATGATTCAATTCAGGATTTAATTAAAAAAAAAAACAAAACAAAACCAAAACAACACAGAAAATTGAAATTGAATCACAAAGAATCACAGAATTAAACAGGTTGGAAAAGATCTCTAAGATCATTGAGTCCAACCTATCACCTAACCCTTCTAACTAACTAACCCATGGCACTAAGTGCCTCATCCAGCCTCTTCTTAAACATCTCCACCCCCCTGGGCACCCCATTCCAATGCAAATCTCTCTTGCTGTGAAGAACTTCTTCCTAACATCCAGCCTGAACCTGCCCTGGCGCAGCTTGAGGCTGTGTCCCCCTGTTCTGTCCCTGGGTGCCTGGGAGAAGAGACCAACCCCACCTGACTCCCTTCAGGTGAGCCATGAGAGCAATGAGGTCTGCCCTGAGCCTCCTCTTCTGCAGGCTGCACACTCTCAGCTCCCTCAGCCTCTCCTCACAGGGCTGTGCTCCAGGCCCCTCACCAGCTTTGCTGCCCTTCTCTGGACACCTCCCAGCACCTCAACATCTTTCTTAAATGGAGTGGCCCAGAACTGGACACAGGACACAAGGTGTGGCCTGACCAGTGCTGAGCAGAGGGGCAGAAGGACTTCCGTGGTCCTGCTGGCCACACTATTGCTGACCCAGGCCAGGATGCCATTGGCCTTCTTGACCACTTGGGCACACTGCTGGCTCAGGTTCAGCTACTATCTACCAGGACCCCCAGGTCCCTTTCTGCCTGGGGGCTCTCCAGCCACTCTGTCCCCAGCCTGTAGCACTGTATGGGACAATGAATGAGACAAGTCTTGATAATAAAGGTATAGCAAAGGTAGAGGAATGGTTTCTTCTCCGTGACTGGCAGAGCAGGCAGGATACCCTTGCACAGCTGCACCAGAGGACACATAGGGCTGACTTGAGGAAAGACTTTCTAAATGTGAGGAAAACTCAGCAGCAGGGAAGATTTTCCTGGAAAAAAATTGGAATCACAGAGAGTAGAGGGATTTAGGAACACTTTAAATGAAATAGATGTCAGAGAAATTCTGGCAAACCCGGGTGGTGGAGGAAAAGCCTTACACCCTGAGAAACCTCTTTACTATGCTTCTCAGGTGATGTGGTTGGGGTGAGTGAGCTGGGAAATGCTGGAGATGGTTTTCAGCTGATGGTTTGGGATTCTCCAGTGACTGAGGTGGGCCCACTGAGGCCAGATCTATCCTCAGTGCGCTGGGGGACCCCATCACCTCATTAAGACGTAGAGACACGTGGCAGCACTAAAGGAGACATCCAGCAGTCTGACAAAGTCAATTGGCTTTCAGGTATGCCAGGACACCAGGTGATCCAGATGCTGGACAATGGCTATAGACTTCCTCAGCCAGAGACCTGCCCAACACCGCTCTACCAGCTGATGCTGCAGTGCTGGTGCGCGGAGCCGGGCGAGCGACCCACCTTTGAGGTGCTCTGCGAGCAGCTGGAGGGCTACGTCCAGACTGAGTCATACTGTGCTGAACCCGAGGCTGCCGTGGAGTGACCCCTGAGTGGGAGCTGAGGGACAGCAGTCAGCATGGCTGTGAATGCAGTCCAGCCTCAGAGGAGGAGGCTGTGAGGAGATGCTGAGGAATCCTGGTACATTTTCATCCCCACGCTCAAAGAGACTTGCAACTTTTGCTGCTGCCAAGTGGTTTTTGCAAGACTAAGCATCAGGAAGTTGGAGGGATGGGGGCTTCTGAAAAAAAACAACAAAAAAACCCCAACTTTTATTTATTTTTTGAAGTAACAGATTGAAAGGATGGACAAAGAAATGAATGTTGCTCAACAGCGATTGTAGAATTTTGTCATTTCTTTATTACAATAATTATTTGCTGTCCTTCAGATTTTTCCTTGCTACCAGATTGTTCTCATGAAGGAATGTGGTGGCTCTGCACAGCAGGATCTGTGCTTCCAGAGTCCTGTCATTGTAAAAGAAAATAAAAATAATCCTGTGACTGTGATTATGGCAGAATGCAGGTTGATTGCTTTGCTTAGATCTGAAGTCCAAGTGCTTTTCTGTATTGCAAGATGTTCATGGGAGAAAAGGAATCGTGTTTTGTGGATGCAAAGTGAAATCTTGGTTTCCCTACCTTTCCTCTTTTACAAGAATAAAACCAATTATTTCTAGACTCTTGAAGCTGTTTGTTCCTAATGTTATTAAGTAGTGCCACAGAACCAATGAGTTATTGTCCATTGAAATGCAAGGATTTGTTTTATAGTTCTTAATTTTAGGGATATTAGAGGAAGAGCTGTTTTATCCTGAACCTTTCAGAATGAGACCCTTTCCTCTCCTGCTGAGAATCCTCTCCAACAGGACAAGACCCAGCATGAGTCTAGGTACTGTGAAAACAAACTAGCAAGCCACACTGCCATCTCCTCCAGGTGTAACTTGGATATGAGAGCTGCAAGTAATGGATGATCCATTCTATTTTGTTCCACAGGGAAATGGAGCCCAGCTGCTTGTGCTAACAGCCTTCTCAGCTAGAGAGTTTAGAGGTTTGCAGTTTTCCTAATTAACTACAATATTGGTTCTGCTAAAATCTGGTGTCACTGTGACAGTTTTGGTTTGTTTGTTTTTTTTTTTTTTGTTCTCAATTGTGAGACTTAGAGAACCAAGTTTTAATTATTTACTTACAATTCATGGGTTAATTATTTAACAACTTAATTCAGGAGTTAAGAGCTGTAACTAGAGTGAGCTCATGATAAAGTGTGCTAACATTTTCCCTCTAATATTAAAAAAGGGTTTGTTTAAATTAAAAGATTCATTACTTCAAAGGCTGAGTAGCTTTTTTTACCTCTTCTTAATTTTCTTTTCTCCTCTTTGTACTTCAAATCCACCCATCTCAGTGCTTTGGTACTAACTTTTAATTTCCCTTTGCCCTCCTCTGCTTTTGGCAGGCAGCAGACCTTTCTTTCTTTCATAAACATTTTGTGTATTGACTATTCAAAACTCCTTAAGTATTGTTGTCCTCTTCCTATCCTGCTACACTTAGAGGCTTTCTAGCATTCTGTCTCTGTTCCCCTTCATTTCCTGTGCAGCCTTTCCCCCTACTAACTCTCTTTGTACCAATTCCATTTGTAAAACACAATGCAGTGATAATTAATTAGCTGTCAGAGCATCCATGTGATTTTGGAAAGTAATCAGCCACTCTGAAGGAAGAAGAGGTTAAATGACTTTACCACACCCTTCCTGATAAGAATTGGCATGGAAGGAACTGGGAGACTCCCAGTCAAAGTCTCCTGCTGTCCTCTGTTCATGTTTATTTTGAGACTCATGCTAGCTGCTGCCTCATGGCCTCAACAAGATGTTATTTATGATTATCAAACCTCCCTCAGTCCATGCATCTTTCATCTGGCTGAGGGCTGTGTTTAACTCTCTTACTAAGTATGAGCTTAGCAGATCCCACAGAGTAGCTTTAAGTAATAAGAACAGGAATGCTGTTTGCTTGCAAAGATCTTTGTGTTGAACTTGCACTCTTCATGTTCAAGCACTGCTTCTAACATGTTTTTTCAGACTTAAAGCATTAAGAATGTTGCAAATAAAACTTGAGTTTGCCCAACTCGAAGAAGCTGTTGATGAAAGAAACAGAATCTTAAAAACCACAAATGTGTGCAGTTAACAGAGATGAATTGCCAGGAAATAAAAGAAAATATTGACAGCAGGAAAACACCAAATTGTTCAGAATTCTGGGTTCTGCCAATGGGCCCACGCTGCCCTGTGCTGGCCTCTGCTCTCAGGAGGATAGTCAGCAGCATCTTGTAGGACTCTACTAAAGTGCTGCCAGTAAGTCTGAAGAAAATACACCTGTATGATAAATATCTTCCTAGGCCAACATATAGGGAATAAAAGGTCTGTTGACCCAGTTCATTTGAATACTCTATCACCTTAATTTCTCCTACAGCCAAAGGAGAGAGAGGCTCTTCAGTTGGTGAATCAGTGTGCCAAAATTATGTTTCTCCTCCAAAGTACACTTGGAGGGATCTTTCTGTTTGCTGCTTAAAGGTATCCAGGAAAGATGTGACTCTGATGAGGGGTGTGTGTAATAACCCACATGTTATGAACTGGAATTAGTTCTTTCAAGCTCCTCATGAGCCACCTTTAGCAGAAAGGAGGAGAAGGAGCGAATGAGCTGTACCCTCCTGAACTGTGTGAGGAGAGCACCTGGACAGGAACCAGCCTGGCACAGGCTGCTGCCAGCAGGTGAGTTCCTGCTCTACCATTTGATCTCCTGTGCTTTCTCTTGCCGTGCTTACACAGACAGCTGGCTAATGGAGTTTGAATCTGCTACTGCCCCTAGCACATCCCAGCCCAGGGTGGGAGACAAGCAACAGCGTTGCCTGAAAGCAGGAGAGAGGATCACTCTGCTGCATCTCATTGTAGACACTTCATCAAAGAATTTAGTTCATTTTGTATTGATTTTTGAGGCAGCCTCTGTATATTTGGCCTCCTCAAGGTGAGATACTGTAGGTGAAGATGTGCAGTCAGGCTTTGTCCTCCAAGCCTGACACCATTTCCACCCCATTGGTGTGTGTCCTGCAACCAGTGCACTCAGGGCTTTCATTTTTCTCTTGCACTGGGTTGCTCTGAGAATTCTGGTGCCTGGTAGAGCCCCTTTGCCACTATCAACCACCCTTCTGAGGCCAGGCTCACTAACCATGAATGCTGCTGTGAGATCCAATGATTCCTTTTTCTGGCTCAAGTCCACACACTTGCACTTGCTGCATTATTTTGCCTGTGTGTAAAGTGATGTTACACCAGTGAAATGCTGACACTCTAATTTTGGATCTCTTTTACCTCAAGCTGGCAGATGAATAAAGTAGAGAAAAATCAACAGTGCAATAGAATCAGCAAAGCTCTAGAAAGAAAGAGTAATGTAGAAAATTAATAATTTGTTTTTATCTCTTTCTGTCCATATCTTTTCAGCCAAATGGATCCATTACTGAGAAGGGCTGAGGGAAGAAGGCAGCAGAGGGTGATTAAACTTCAAGGAGTTCAATTTGCTTATGGGCAGTGCAACAAGCAGAACTATACCTTTCCAATTCCATTTTCTAATAATTTTATTTGTGACATATAGCAATTATAGTCAGGAGCCTTTGCTATGACTTGATTTAAATTAAGCATCAAGGTTATCATTTCCAGGTACAATGCACAGCAAGGAGGGTTTAGCTTTATCTCATTCTGTTCTTGAGGCCTTTTATGTTCAAGGCTCTGCTAGAGCTATCTATTGCGCTTGTTTTTACCTGATGGATCATGGAGGGAAAATAATGGTTTCAGTTATGAGAAAGAGTAATAGATTTTTTTTGAACTGACATAAATTTCTGTGTTTAGATAGAATAAAAGGATCAGGAAGAGATAGGTTGAATTCTCTACAATAAACGGGTCCCTGTGAAATTCACTTCATATAAATTGTACCCAGACTTCTTTTATGCAATGTTTTATTTATGTAATTCAGTTATTCTTTGAGAATAAATCATTTTATGTGCTATTACAAAAGATAGCTACCAAATGTCCCATCAGAAAGAAAGAGTCTCTGTTTTTCTTAAACCTTCCATTCTTCAGGAAGTTATAGAGCAATGCTATTGAGCTATTAAGTATTAGGGAGTCCCTTATGTTTATTTTGGGCTCTTATTGGAGAATATTTGCTCACCTAATCTGCATTCAAGAACATAGGCAAGGATACTAAACATGTCATTCAGCAACAGGGAACCTTTTATCCCTCGTACTGCTGTCTTTTATTTTTATCCATTGCATCTCATATTTGCTCTCTGAATGACTTGATATAAGCAGCAGCTTTCTTTCTGAAGCGTGTAACTTACAGCACGCAAGGAACTGAACCAGCAGAGTGCATTATTTTAGTGTGGCTCACATTCAACAAGCTATCAGTGCATAAAAATGGAGCACGTGGCTCATTCCAGTGAATGGTCCTTGTACTCTCCTGCTTCTGTTTCCACCCCTTTACAAAGTGCTGTGGTACCTGTTCAGTGCTCCCAAGGCTGCTGTGGCAGCTCAGCTGTTCGTAGTGCGTAGATCTTGGAGCAGATGTAAATGCTGCACCGAAGAGCTGTGCCACCCTGCTCAAAGAGATAGCACATTTTTATGACACTGATGTAGGTTTGGGAGTTACCCACCCCCCCACACTTTGTAAAATGACCCAGGCTAGAACTCAGCCGGCTGGAAGTTTAGATGAAGCTCTATTTACAGTTCAGCACAATGTACAAGCAGATATATACACTATATACAGCAATATTTACAGAAATATACAAGGTAAAGGTAATACAGAAACACAACCCCCCTCCCAGAAATCAGAGACCCCAGGAGGGGCTCCCAACCACCCTTCCACCTTCTCCCCACCCCTACACCTTACCCCAAGGTTTTGAGAATCGGCCAGAGGAGGAGTTAGAAGGAAAGTGATTAGTGAAATTAATTTGTCGGAGAGAAGAAGCCAGAAGTTGCAGGACAGCCCCAGACACTGTGCCCCAGAGAGTNCTGCGAGGCTACTGCTGAGTCTGCAATCAAGAGGAACCAGGTCAGAGACTGTGCCAGACTCCAGCTGCTGAGCAAAGAGCCTGGGAAAACTCCAAAGCCTCCAGCTTTGAGACCACCGACAGCAACCCTGTCACAAGCTTTGGGTACTGTCCCATAATATTTTGTGAGTAAATACTTAAATCCTCTTGCAATCACTAATTGCCTTCTGCCATAAGCAGAAAGGAGCTTCCTGCATCCATCCAGTGGCTAAGCAGGATAATGAACCACCAGTGGTGTAATGACCACAAGAACCTTCTCTTCCACTACAATGTTTGCATTTGTTGGGTACCTCTTAGAGTGTTCCATTTTTTCCTGTTCCCTGTGTGTATAAATTTCCCAATTGTGCATTCTGAACCTTGTAAATAAATTTTCTGGTGAGATTTAATGTTAACAATCTTTGCCTGGATATCAAAATTAATATAGATTATTAATTTGGTGACAGACTCCTGCCTCAGTCACCTGCTGGAAAAGTTTGCCTGGAAGCACTCTGCATGTGCTTGAACAGAGTGCTGAACTGGGGTGTATGAAAAGACTTCATTCTGTCCATGCTTACTTTTAGCAGGCCCATGTAATTAAATTTTTTCAGTCTCCAGGCTTCTCAGGAATGAGTAACAGAAAAGAAAAACCACAATGGCATGTATAAGCAAGCTGGGGAAATCACTGCAAAGTCCTTTGGCATTTTAATCTTCACAGCCACACTGCACTGAAGAATCCAGTCCTTCCTTATTTTGGTATAGAGAAAATTTAAATGTACCTTTGAAGCATTCAGGATCTTAGAAATGGGTTTTAGCCAATTCCTGGATCTGAGTATCACTAAAATTGAAAAATCTGGCGGAAATTTTACCTTGATTCCCACCACTATTTTCAGTAAAATACATTCAGCTAAAATTAGGTAGCTAAGTGAGAAGTGTGGTATACAAAGAATTCTTTATTTCTTCCCCCTCCTCTAGTTCTTTACAAGTATTGTTACAGGAAGATTCAAACTCCCACAGAGCAAAAAAAGACTTTTTTTGAGTCGTGCTGAGAGCGATGAGGTTTTTTTCTGCTCTCTTTCTAAAGTAAAAAAGTTGAGCCTTGAAGTTTATCCCTAAAACTACCCTTAAAAAAAAAAAAACCAACAAAAAACAAACCCACAATGAAAACAAACCCAAAGACCCTTCAGCAACAAAAAAGTCAAACCAAGCAACAAACCAAGAAGAGCAAAAGAAGAAATCTAGGAAGTGTTTATCATAGTCTTTAGAAAAGTCGGTGGGAAAGCATTGCAGAGGAAACAGAAAGCTGCTGCTCTTGGGATGAGCTGCTGATGTCATATACACTAGCAAAGGAAAGCTAAGGATATTGCCCTGCATTCTTTTCTCTCATCACTTTGCTATAAATACCCAGCTATATTGATGGGAGTTCTGTGCTTTAATATACTAAAGAATTCAAATATCTGCACACCAACATTGACACAATTCTATTTTGATTTCCTGCCTCCAGCTGGGAATTTGTATCTTTTTGCTTCAAGGAATACCTAAACATGCTGAAACTTTTGCTGTTGGTCATGTATGGTATTCAAGGCCAGGATGGATGAGGCCTTGAGAGACCTGTTCTAGTGGGAGGTGTCCCTGCCTATGGCAGGGGGTTGGAACTGGATGATCTTTGAGGTCCCTTCCAACCTAAACCATTCTATGATTCTGTCGTTTTCAGCATGGCTTTTTTCTCTCACCTTTTTTCCCCCCTCCCCCACTTTGATACTTCTAAACTTTTTAACTGTCATGGTAGGCCTAAGAAGGCCAAAATAGGCTTATCCATGTCCTGGCTTGCCCAGCCATGTTTTTCTGCTCTCCCTCCTTCTGTTTTGGGGAGAAGCAACCATGAGAAAGAGAATAAAGAACCTGGAGCCACTGAGTCTGGGGACCCTGGCCCTTTGCATCCTGCTGTAAACAAGGTACACAGGCTCAGGTTGTGTTCTGCCCTAAAAAGGGTAAAGCAACCCTATGGCTAATAACCTGGCCACCTAATATGGTCAGGTTTGGCTAACTGCCATTCTGATTGTCTATTTTGTGTCCAAAGGCCCATTGGTCTTGGGCTGCATTGATGAAAGGAGATGAGCAGGTGACACAACCTGCTCTGCCCTTGTATTCATGCTGCCTTATGTCCCAAACTGCCTGGAAGAGAGTTTACCAGGAACAGGCTCTAAACACCTCCATGCAATCAGCCTGCACAGCCAGCGTGACGTCATGCAGAGACTGCACATCACAAGACATCCTGCCTGCACCTGAAAGACTCCTGGCAAGGCAGGAAGTCCTGGAGATAACACAGATCATCCAGAGGAGATAAGGACCAGGTCAGAGCTTGTCTGCCTCCTTTCCCCAGCAGCCCGGGAAAAAACAGAAGTCTCAGCAGATGACAAGAATTCCCTGAAGACGTTTGGGTACTGTCTGAAGCTGTGGCTGGCCCTGCGAGTCAGGAGATCATTTTGTGAGTGAATACTTCAAGCCTCTTGTAACTCACCATTGCCTTCTGCCATAGACAGAAAGGCGCTCCTTGAGGCCATCTAGTGGGCAAGCGGAGTATTGACTGTAAGCGGTGCACTGACCGCAGCGACCTTCTCTTCCAGTTCAATTGAGTTTAATTAATGTTATATATTATTGCTAGTTATTGCTAGAGCCTGTTATAACCTGTATAAAGTTTCCATGATTGATGCAAAGAACTGATTATTATTAAAATTAGTGATTGGGGTGGCGAGAGTTCTGAATATTGAATATTAATAAACAATATTAAAATTTGAAAAATATCATCTCTCATTAACTAATCAATTACCCCTCCACTACATTAACTCAGACGGTTTTATTTGTTCATTTACATTTCCAAACAGCAAAATCCGTTGGCATTCCAAAGTGCTCCATTATTCTGCTAAATACTTTAAATTGCCAAAAACCAGAACACAATGTATGAGATTTTTCTTTGACTGCAAGGCAGCTTCCTCTCCACTCTGTGCCATTAGCAGCATCTCAATTCCACACTCCTCTCAGAAGCAATCAGAACCAGAACTGAACTTGCAGAACTCCTTGGATATGAGTTACTTTGCACTAAAATCTGAAGCTTCAAAAATATACACTTCACTGTTCCTTTTTCCTCATCTTCTCATGTAAGCATCAGTTCTCCCAAGTCAGCAGTATCACCTGAAGCCATGCTCTTATCACAACGCTGTGATAGTAACTGTCTCTCCTCTTCCAGTTTTTTCACCATCAAGCATTGCCTGTCTCCTTATCAAACTGGCTCTCATCCATATTCTCATCCCTGCCAGGTACTGGATCAGTTACAAAGAGAGAGAAAGCTGCAGTAACAAGTTGGAAGCCCACGGGTCTTCTCTGATTTATTTAGCTGTCGCTCTGCTGCACACACATACACTGAGTTAAGATAATAGGATAGACTCCTATTGCAGTTGGCAGACTGACTTTGCAGTCAATAAGAAATGACTCAATGTAAATCTTTGGGCCCTCTCAGCTATGAATGAATAATATTACTATAGTCAGATTAACAAAGGACTGGAATTTGGGAGAAACAAGNTGATTCTATGATTCCCTGAAAGAAAAACACAGGGATGCTTCTGTAGGGAGAGGTGATGGGAAGAGAAATTCATTGATGGCAGGGCACGAGAGATTGTGATTGTTGCCTAAATTCCTGACATCAGCATCTTATTATTGATCTGCTATTTACCTGTGAGACTAGAAACAGAATAGATATGTGGTGTAACTATTAGCCTAAGGGGTTAGCACAGTATAAATGTGCAGCTGGGGGACAGGCTGGTGTGCTCCTTTTCTACCTGTATTGTGACTACATGAGGCTTTGGCTCTCAGAGAGACTGCCTTAAAATACAGACACACACTGGAGACCAAAACTGTCATTGTTAGTTGCCTCTAACAAAAGCTCTGCCCTTGCTTGCAATATGGTAAAGCAAACACTGGTGACAAACTTGATGTGTGTAGGAATACCCCAACCAACTTCAGACTATCCAGCTGAGGTAGCTGCTGTCCTTTGGCTATGGCCATTTCAAACCAGCAGTTGCTAATTGGTATCATTATGACTTTTGATGTAGATGAGAGCTCTAATTTCTGAAAGGCCACCCATGCACACTGGAGCTCACACACACAGCCAAGACAATGCTCCTGCCTTGGAAATTCTGCAGAGAAAGGCTTTGTTTGGGCAAGTGCTTATATCTTGCTCAGCTCTTTCCCCAGGATCTCTGAGAGATTTTACACAACTTCAAGTTGCAGTAACAGAAGTCCCATTCCTAGTGTTGGTGACTCCCTGTTTTAGCAGGAAAAGATGAAGGACTCAGGTAAGTAAACACAATTTCTCAGGGGACTCTTCTAAAAGAGACAGAAGTAGAGAATTGAGAGCAAAAAATGTTGTGGGGTTTTTTTTTTTTTTCTTTTTAACGTCTCTTTAAGTCTGTAAAGACATTTCATTTTACACTTTCCACTCTTATGTTTTTTAAAGCTTTTTATGGCCTCCCAGGAAAACCTAGCCCTAACCAAAGACATTGACAGATAACTTTAATTTAGCTTGACAAGTTTAAATTTTAGTGTCAAATGGACTGAGTTAGCTAAAAGTTGGAAGCTTTCTTATGCCAAAATCACTTCCCATCACGCTTGTATCTGTCCAGCCCTCTATAGCCCTGGAACACTGCAGATTGCTTTGCAGGCTCAGTGGTGGAATGGAATAGCTTCAGGGTGACCTGCAGTTCACCCATTCTGGCAGCACCACAATTGTACATGGCATAGCACTGCATATCTGACTCCTGAGAACACTCACCTGCTCCACTTCAGGGCTATGCAATGTAGCTGTGATTCTCTTCTAATCAATTGTTACATTAATAAAGGAAGTGTGTTTGCTAATGCCTGCCTCATACAGTGTTAGAAGATTTCACTATACCTGTGTTTTATGGAGGGCTGATAAGGGCATATCAAATCCTCTTCCAGGTCCCATAGCTCTCAAATAATTTGGTGAGGTTTTCCTTATTCACCCTTGAGAAAAGAGATGTGGCTACAGCAATCAATTATCATGTGAAATGATTCTTGAGAGTGGAGATAAAGCATCCAGAGTATTAGAGAATAACCATAATTTATTTCTTTAATTCTTCCTATAACTAAATTATAAGTCATAATGAGATATTGCCCAAGATTTATTTGGGATGGATTTTGGAACTTTATTGCGGGAAACATACTTCAAGTTATAAATTGTTTATTGCATTAGCTCTTCTTTAGCCTGATCTGGAAGATAACTATTCTCAGCAGGGAATTCTTAATGTACTTTACAGCAATATAATTTAAATAGAGTGCAAGTGTCAAATATTGATTTGGAGTTAATTATGACTGATATCTAAATCATAATGGTGCCATTTCTTAAGGCGGAAAACATCTGACTCCTTACTTTATTATCTTTTATATTTTATGAGTAAAATTAAACTTCTGTCCTTCTAAAATTAAAATTTACAGTTGCACACCCTCAACATGAGCACATCTCTGTGGCTGTGAAAGCAGTCAAGAAACCTTCTGGTACTTGCAAACAGGTTTTTTTCCAATTAGGAAAGAGCAATTTTCTTTATGACTTAGACCTGGCTTCAGTCTGCACAGGTCTAACAGAGCAAGCTTCACATTACAAAAGAACTTGGATGCCACTACCAAATATTTGTAGGAAGCTAGAGTCTATCATGGAGAAAGCAGGAGAAATGTATCACAATTAGTCTCTGCAGCTTCATGATGTTTTGGCCTCACTGTTAGCTGGTAAAATATATGTCAGGTAGGCCAGCGTCAGTTTCAACAACTACAATGAAGATATATCCTCTGCACTGCTGAGAAATTGATAAAGAGAAGGCTAAAGTCATCCAGTCTCAGTATTTTGCTTTGAAAAGAGACAGATGAAAGTTTAATAAATAGCCTCCTGAGCAGCAGTTGGGCTGCCTGCTGCAATGCCATTGTTTCTCACCCATCAGAGATAACTCAGAGTTCAGAACAAGGCCAATGCTCAGCTGAAGGCTTTCATCTGATGTTACTGTGCATGTGCTGGTGCAGGGTTCAGTTAATAGGTTAGGAATGGCCTGTACAAACTACAGACTTACTTTTGATGTGCAGTGTAAAGCACTGAAGACAATTTATCTGCCATAAGTGCATGAACATGAGATAAAAAGACAAGCAAAGTGTTCTGCTCTAAGACCAGCACTGCAATCAACAATGTGTGACACCTGGAGTCCTCCTCTGGATGTTTCACAGAATCACAGAATGGTAGGGGTTAAGTCCAACCCCTCCCTGCCAGAGGAGGTTCACCTAGAGCAGGTTATACAGGATTGCATCCAGGAGGATTGCATCCAGGAGTCCACCACCTCTCTGG
Organism: Ramphastos sulfuratus; assembly: GCA_013399055.1. Lineage (NCBI taxonomy): Eukaryota > Metazoa > Chordata > Aves > Piciformes > Ramphastidae > Ramphastos > Ramphastos sulfuratus. The sequence continues at coordinate 102,338 of WBNM01008922.1, read as the reverse complement.
GCAGCTCATTCCAGTGCTCCAGCATCCCCAAGGTAAAGAAACTTCTCCTCATATTTAGATGGAACTTTCTATGTTGAAGTGTGTGCCCATTGCCTCTTGTACTGTCATAGAATCATAGAATGGTAAGGTTGGAAGGGACCTCAAAGCTCATCCAATTCCAACCCCCTGCCATAGGCAGGGACACCTCCCACTAGAACAGGTCACTCAAGGCCTCGTCCAACCTGGCCTTGAACACCTCCAGGGAGGGAGCAGCCACAACCTCCCTGGGCAACCTGTTCCAACCTGTCACTGGGCACCACTGAAAAAAAGACTAGCCCCATTCTCCTGGCACCCACCCATTGATGAGAACCTCCTTTGACCTCCTCTCCAGCCTAAAAGTCCCTCAGCCTTTCTACATGAGACACGTTTTAGTCCCCTAGTTCTAGTCTGGACTGCCTTCAGGGTCAGCCATCTCTCCCTGGAAGGAGGCTTTTACATTCTAGGGAGGGCTGGTAGCTGGAGGAGAGTGCAGTTGACTCTGGCATTTCCAACCTGACCCTCCACTCCTGGACCTCCTTCATGTTTTTCTACTGCTCTGTGTTTCAGATATTCCAGTAGTCCTTCAGCCTTTGCAGGTTATTTTTATTTTCTGTCTTTTGTATTTATATGGTTATGTTTTGATTTGCTTTGTTTTAAAATCTGCTTCAACAAAGACACAAATGATTTACATTACAGACCAGCCTGGGAGGCAAAGGTAAAATCCCAGGGGGATATCCTTGTGTGGTCAAATTTCCTCTTTTCCCCCTTATTTCTCTAAAACATCTCTCAGTTATGATGCTAAACACAATACTGATAAGCAGGTGTTTGTTCAGCCTGGTTTTGCTTGCTGTGATCCTTGTAGCTGTTGTTGGAAAGCCCTGCTAGTCTTGAAGTTGAATTCAGCCTTTAGCATTTCCAAGAGAAGAATTTCCTTTCCTGTCTTTCCAGACAGGGCAGAACAGTGGAGGACAAGCTCAGGACACAGAGGCAGGTACTTGCTAGCATTTGCTTATTTCATTCCTTCTCCTTCATGGAAGCTTACTCAAATCCAGGGGTAAAAAACAGAGCAGAAACACACTCAGATAAATTATTCAAGGCTGCTGCTGTTTCTAAGAAGCCACCAGGAGGAGTCTGCCTATAAAACATTAACATGACATTTTTGAACTGAGATGGGTGGCTTGGGAGAAAAAAAGCTCAAGAAGGCACAGAACACTCTTCTAGGGAAGCAGAGACATTTTGCTGAGCCACAAACGTGCCTGCTTTATCACTGGGTCACACACAGGCTTCCAGTGATATGAATTTGGGAAAAAGGGAGATGGGGTTGAGGGAAGGGATATGAACACCTTTGAGAGTCCTGTCAATAGGTTACAAAAGATCTGTTCAGTGGTGCTGTGGGAAATCAGAAAGAAGGTCAGAGTCCAGCTGGGTTTCTTTGCTATTCCACTGCTTTGGTTAAGACTGGGGAGTGATCCATTTGCCCTACTTAAGATGCTGAAAACCTCTCTGGCTTCCAATTGACAGTTTGGAGTCTTAACTCGTTTGTGGTCTGCCTGATTTCTCTGGAGACTTTAAAGCACAAAAGGTGCAACAAAGGTATATATATATTTTTTAATTCAACTTCAGCAGGTAGTAACAATAGCATGATGCCAAATTCCCTCATCTGATAGAGCATTTTTTATCAGCTGGGAAGCCCTACGGCAATGTCAGATGCCCTCTATTTAATGGCATCTCTGTATCTCAGATATAAAATACTATTTTGGACAGACTGAAGACAGGTTTCTAGGTGAATAAAAGATCTCCCAGGACCAGAGACGGTGAACAATGTCTCACACTGAATGGAGAAACTGTGTAGAATTTATGGATTTGTCACCATAGTTTTTGGCTTTGTACCTTTAGTTCAATGTCTCAAATCTCTTGACTCCTATGATTTAGGCCTATGGCCTTTCTCTTCTTCCCCACAGGTGATTCAAGTTTTCTTTTCCTACTGTATGGTGCTTTGCAAAAGCAAGGTCTGCTACCTGTACAGAAGCTGGGGATAAAAGTGATGCTCACAAAAGGCCAGCCTGCAGAAATAGATTTCCTTCTCTTTTCCTTTCTATATATAATTTGTATATAGTACTATCTCATTTCACAGCTGAATTTCTTTCTTTACTGTTTTTTTCTTTCCTTCTCAGGTTGATATATTTGCTCCTTTCTGTCCCACAGTGTATGTTTTTCTTTCAACCTGTTCATTGTTCCTTTTTCCCCAGGCATACAATACCAATATTATTTCAGTCAAAATGTTAGTAGATGAATACATTTGAAATGATGCAAAATGAAGCTGTCCATTGCCTAGGCAGCACAGAAAAACATCACCATTGTGTATTTAGGCAAAGGCAATAATCAAACTTATGCCTTTGATTGAGTTTCCACCAGCTAAAGGGCCCTAAAATGAAAATACTTTGTGTGGAGTACATCTGTTGCAGCTTCCTCCTGTTAATGAATATGTGGCAGTAGTTCCTGAGTTAATGCATTTGAAAAATCCTAGGAAAGGAGAATTGGGGTTTCCAGGTCTGGTCGCAGTATGGAAAGGCAAATCTGGATCATTGACTGCCTCTCCTGAGAGCAGCAGGCAGGCATTGCCTTGCAAACATGTCCCCATTTCCACTTAGGCAAGGCCATGATCTTCTATACAAGCAAATGTCCTTCTTTGAGGGTGGGCAGTTGTTAATCAAAGAAAAAGGAGGACTTGATCTGCAGCTCAACATCATCCCGAAGCAGACTCTGGTGTTTACTGCTAGCAGTGGGTTAGGAGATACTATTCAGGCTATGTGGCTGTTTCGTTTCTTCCATGTCTTTCAAGGTATGGACTTCTGCAGCTGCCCACATGCAGGTGATGGCTGAGAGCACCGCTCAGCAGGTCATGCTGGCACCACAGAGCATCTGCTGTTCAGCTCCGTGCCAAAAGTCTGCTGCCAGAGCGCTCCAAATGTTCGCTCTCCATTTTTGTCTTGGCTCAAGGAGCAGTCACCTCCTGCCACGTCTGCTACTATGGAGCAGAGACTAGATTCTCACCATTAACACAGTTCTCCAGCCAACTCCTACTACCTCTACCAACTGCAGAATGGGCATGAGCAATCACATTTATTCAGTGTGCTTGCTCCCCACATGTTAACGCAGACATGCCTTTGGTTTGCCAGTCACTTGCTCCTGTGCATTAGAATAATACATGAACCCTCCTCTGTCTTTTGGATGGAGGCAAGACTGACTAGATCTCACCTGTAAGCCACATGCTTGGCTTGACAACCTATAGAGCTTCATTCTCTGAGTTTAAAATGCCAAGCTAAAGCACCATGATAACATCACCTTCTTACACTAAGTTAATGTGATGCTTAGGGGTGGTTGGGCTGAGTAGCCATGCGGGAAATCTGTGAGAAGCTTCAGGCTTTTCCTTCCCTAAGGACTGGATGCAAAAAAGCACTGTTCTAATGTGCTGAGTCTTTGCCATGAGCAAGCCAGGCAAAGGAAGGAATGATTTTCACTCCCAGCTGCTGGTTGATTGATGGGAACTGAATTGATGATAACTCTGGAGGGAGATGTTTGCCCTGTCTTCCATCTGGAGCTGCTGTGTTACGACTCACAGAGATGGCTATTGAACAGGCTGGGCTGGCAGACCTTCTCCTGCAAACCAGACTGGAGTCTGGGGAAATCAGCAAGTTATCCAGGGGTGCTTGGAGTGAGTGAAGTTTGATGTATTTAATGTTGATAGTTTTCATAAAAACACAAAGTGCTGGGAAATTTTGGAGACTGAAAGGAACACAGAGTGTCTTTAAGACGAGGAAACCATTACAGATGGCATCTCCCATCTCTCAAAACTGTTGCTTCTGTGGGGCCATGTTCTGCCCTTGGATCTGTTTGATGCATCACTTTCAAGTGCTTTAATTTAGCATGCAAGGCAGTGCCACTTGCCAGAGTTCAGACTGCAGCCAGAAACTATCATGTCTTTCCATAAGCCCAGTGTCTTTTTCTGCCTGAGATTTACTGTAAGGTTCTGAACCAAAGGGGTCATTGCAACATGGCTTGGTATTAGAGGTAGATCAGAGTACATACGCAAAATGGGATGAAATCCGTGGGTGCAGGCAATGCTTTTTATTATAACAATTAGCATCTTGGGAAAAGACAGAATTTGAATTTGGAGACCTCATTAACAGCTTGAGAAAGGGCTTCTGTGCTTTGTTTATTTTTATACAGCTGCTGTACTTTTAATTACTCCATCAGTAGACCTTTACTTGCATGTACTGTTTGTTCCAAAGTGGTCAAAACCTGCTACAGCTGGATTAGCACTAAAGGATCCGAAATCCTATACACAGGGCAGTTTAGTTGCAGTTGCATTGCACTGCATCTCACCTCCAGACTTCAGCCTTGGGTTCAGATGTTAGATGACTTCTCAGGTACTCATTTGAAACCTCTCCTAGGCTTTCTTATCTCTTGGTCTCTTTTGGATCAGTATAAAGGAGCTCAGGTTTGGCCAGCTATTGCTAATCAGTCGACCCCAGAGTCCAGAGCAGAGATGAGCTTTCCCATCCGCTCCAAACCACAGCTGGGCTATTGAGCCACCCATGCCCACTTGTGCTGCATGTCTAACTCTGGTTGCAATCCAGCAGGTCAATAGAAGGGGTTCAGATTCTGGCTGAACATTCAGTGTGCGCATTCTTTTGCCAGTTCAAGCTTCTTACCAAGGACAAGGTAGACAAAAGAAGGTGGTAAAGGGGACAGAGATGAAAAGGCTTGTCTCCTCCATTTCCTTTCCAAAAGACCAGCCTGTCTGGGCTGAACTCAGTGGCAATCTTTCTACTGTCTATATATTGAAAACTATCCAAATTGCCTTAAGAGTTGTAGGAAAAATCTCATTGCTGTCTTTGAGGACTGGTTCATCCTTTAATAAATCTTTGACAATGAGGCACAGAGCTGCTCTTCAAGGAGGAAATGTGAATGTGTGCAGATTGTTCTACAGTCTCTGCAGAGGGCTCGCTGCAAGGTGAACTAATTTGGCCCAGACTTTCAGTTTAAAAGTCACAAAATTCAGAAGAGGCAGAAAACCAAATCCTGATCTCCCAAAACGTGTACTGAGACCATGGTCATTGTTTCGGTTGTGCGATACACAACTGTGATATTTGTGTTCTGCAGCTGCCTGGTTAGCCCCTTATTGCTCTTAATGCTTTAAGGGCCTTTTATGTATGGATGTTAAGTACTGCACATCTCCAGGAACATCTAATACAAACCAGAGTATGTAAGCACAGGCATGATGAAGGGCTCTCAGAGGAGTGCAGTGTGAAAATGCAGTGTGGTTTACTCTTTGCTTGCCTAGAAAAAATGTGGCTGTTTTTCTTCTTCATTCTTCTGCATTTTTCCCTCCGTGAGGGAGTTTTTATTTTATTTTATTTCTAATGTGAGTGCAGCTAAAAACTATTTAGCAACAATCATATTAATAATAAAAATAAAACCCCACCGATTTCCTTAAGTCTCCCAATTATTTAAAAGGCAGCTGTGGAAACAAAGAAACCTGGAGCAGACTCCTTTTTGGTGTAATGAAGTCAAGCTGATGCAGCCCCAAAAACATTTGCCCAATGTGATACATGAAGAAGAATGAATGGTTTTAATCTGTAGTATCTACAGGATACTATCAGAAGTTTATATTTGTAAAGTAGGTATTTTCCAGTTATAAAAACAAATCTGGACATTTCCTGTCCACTACAGTCTGGACTTTTCTACTCAGTGTAGAAATCCCGGTGATCTGGATCAGCTCTCAGCTCAGTGTGATCTCTTCCTTGCACACTAATCCATCTCCTCAAGCAATTGAAATTTTTACCCCCACCTTTACATTCCTCCCACATGCTCACTGTTCAGATGAAAACCAGTCACTCTTCTCTTGGAGTCTGGGAGTGATGGATGATAACTTGCTGCTGCTGCAGTGTTATGCAATTTATGAGCAACCAAACTTTTATGTTGGCTTTGGAATGGCAGTGTTGTTCTTCAGTGAGATGTTTGTGTAATGTGTCTTCTGGGGCAGTGAGATGTTTGTGTAATGTGTCTTCTGGGGCAGTCCTGTTGACAAAACGATACTGTAGTATCTCCCACCTCTCAGATACAGGCAGTTCTAGATTTTAGGTGGTAGCTTACAGTATCTGAAATGAATCTCCTGCCCCTCTAATCTGCCCTGGTGAGGCCACATCTGGAGTACTGTCCTCCGTTCGGGGCCCCCAAGTTCAAGAGGGACATAGAATTACTTGAGAGAGTACAGTGGAGAGCCACAAAGATGCTGAAGGGAATGGAACATTTGTGTTACAAGAAGAGACTGAGGGAGCTGGGGCTCTGCTGCTTGGAGAAGAGGAGACTGAGAGGTGACCTCAGCGATGGTTATAAATCTGTAAAGGTGAGTGCCAGGAGGCTGGAGCCAGGCTCTGCTGGGTGATGCCCAGTGACAGGACAAGGGGCAGTGGGTGGAAGCTGAGGCATAGGAAGTTTCATTTAAACATGAGGAGGAGTTTTTTCCCTGTGAGGGTGACAGAACACTGGCACAGGCTGCCCAGGGGGGTTGTGGAGTCTCCCTCTCTGGAGATATTCAAACCCTGCCTGGATGCATTCCTGCGTGATCTGGTCTAGGTGATCCTGCTCTGGCAGGGGCTTGAACTGGATGAGATTTTGAGTTCCCTTCCAGCCCCTGATATTCTGTGATTCTGTTTGCTGTGAGCCAGCCATAGAAACTACATTTTCAGAAGCAGGAATAGGTGTTACTGGGCTCCTAATGGGTTCTAATAGAGTTATATAAAATCTCTATAACATAAAATTCTATGATACTTATTTAAATATTCTCTTGTACTTATGCCAAGCAATGACAGAGTAATTACTGACATTCAAGCCACTTAGTGCACCAATTACTACACATCTGTAGTTCATGTTTTTTTTTTCCCCACACTTACATCACAGGATACTTGTAAGCCTGTCTCAAGGCCAGGTAAGAGGTTCTCCCTCCCCCCTTCTCCCATTGCTGCTGTACTTCATTGTGTTACTCAGTGAATATATAATTAGGAGGTTGTGTTGAAAGGGGATAAAAATGATGCAACACCTCCATTAGCATTTATAGATTCCCTTTAAGATTCAGCTTTTTATTTGTTAAGCCTTTGTTAGCTGAAAGGAGAAAGCATGCCATGAAAAAGCAGTACCTACCTGCTACAGAAATACAGTGATGCACAAACAAAAGGAGTAATTCTGGTGATGAATATCACATTATGTGGGTAATGATTTTAGTATTTTCAGGATAAATTTATTTGGTAGGATTGGACTGGATATGGTCAGTAAGGAAAGTTAATGCAGTGAGCATTTTGTCCTGAGCACTTGGATGAAACAAACCCAGACATTTTCAGAAGAGAAATAAAACTGACACTCCCCTTGAGGAGTCATTTGCAATAATAATAACATTATGACTTGGGGTGAAATGTTTCCCCTCATTTGAGTACTGCCAAGGTCTTCCTGATGAATAAATCTCGTGATCATCTTCATACAAATGAAAAAATAAGGGAGCACAACAGAGTGAGCAAACTATTAAAGATCACTCCATACTTTTCTGGTAGAACTGTGAATCAAGATCCTGTGTATAGGTCTTCTGACTTTAAATGTGGATTTCATTTGCTTGTCTTTAGATAACTGCAGTCTCTGTGTCTGCACTTTGTCTTGTCATTGCAGCTCCTTTCATAGGTACCTGAGAGAAATGGGAGGGAAGTCTCAGACTGTTCTTTGTGCCATATAGTTTGGCTGGCTGTCTCAGAATAGAGTGGACCTTTCCCTAAGGATGTTTTCTTTCCTGTGACTTCAAAGAGGGCCTGGATATCTACACCCACATTTGTTGACTCCTGCATTTATTCAGATGGATCCCACACTTAATCAATTGCATCCACACATTAATTACTAAACATGATGCCTGTAGGATGCTCTGTTAACCACATTACACCAAGCAGAAATGGCAGCTAATAGACCTGCTGGATGGCATTTCCCAAGTACCATAACTGCCTCCTGCACTTCCTTTTCCATCACAGTACCAAGGGCTGAAGGATGTCTCAGAAAAGAATCAATGATTCTACTTTTATTGCACAAAGAGCTGCAAGAAATATTAATTACTTGATGTTTAATTGAGCACATGATATTTTAATAATGCTGCCTATTTATTATTGACATTACTCAGAGGTTTTTAATGGGCCTGCAACGACTTCCCTTCACAGCTTCCAAATCTCTATCACAGCCCACATGAATATACCTTCAAACTCCATTCCACAGAGCAAAGTGCTAACAGCAAAGTAATTGAGGCAACAAATTATGTGACAGGCACAAACCTATAGCAAGCTAATGAAGAAAGAACCAGAGTTCCACTCTCTNAATATCACATTATGTGGGTAATGATTTTAGTATTTTCAGGATAAATTTATTTGGTAGGATTGGACTGGATATGGTCAGTAAGGAAAGTTAATGCAGTGAGCATTTTGTCCTGAGCACTTGGATGAAACAAACCCAGACATTTTCAGAAGAGAAATAAAACTGACACTCCCCTTGAGGAGTCATTTGCAATAATAATAACATTATGACTTGGGGTGAAATGTTTCCCCTCATTTGAGTACTGCCAAGGTCTTCCTGATGAATAAATCTCGTGATCATCTTCATACAAATGAAAAAATAAGGGAGCACAACAGAGTGAGCAAACTATTAAAGATCACTCCATACTTTTCTGGTAGAACTGTGAATCAAGATCCTGTGTATAGGTCTTCTGACTTTAAATGTGGATTTCATTTGCTTGTCTTTAGATAACTGCAGTCTCTGTGTCTGCACTTTGTCTTGTCATTGCAGCTCCTTTCATAGGTACCTGAGAGAAATGGGAGGGAAGTCTCAGACTGTTCTTTGTGCCATATAGTTTGGCTGGCTGTCTCAGAATAGAGTGGACCTTTCCCTAAGGATGTTTTCTTTCCTGTGACTTCAAAGAGGGCCTGGATATCTACACCCACATTTGTTGACTCCTGCATTTATTCAGATGGATCCCACACTTAATCAATTGCATCCACACATTAATTACTAAACATGATGCCTGTAGGATGCTCTGTTAACCACATTACACCAAGCAGAAATGGCAGCTAATAGACCTGCTGGATGGCATTTCCCAAGTACCATAACTGCCTCCTGCACTTCCTTTTCCATCACAGTACCAAGGGCTGAAGGATGTCTCAGAAAAGAATCAATGATTCTACTTTTATTGCACAAAGAGCTGCAAGAAATATTAATTACTTGATGTTTAATTGAGCACATGATATTTTAATAATGCTGCCTATTTATTATTGACATTACTCAGAGGTTTTTAATGGGCCTGCAACGACTTCCCTTCACAGCTTCCAAATCTCTATCACAGCCCACATGAATATACCTTCAAACTCCATTCCACAGAGCAAAGTGCTAACAGCAAAGTAATTGAGGCAACAAATTATGTGACAGGCACAAACCTATAGCAAGCTAATGAAGAAAGAACCAGAGTTCCACTCTCTGCTGGACCCATCGGCCACGTTTCAGCCTGCTCACTACAACCCTCATTACTCTAAAATGCTGGCAAGGTGAAAAAAAAAAAAAAGAAAAAAGAAAAAGAAAAAGAAAAACCCTACTTCAGTTTTGACAGCATAAAACAAAGCAAAAGGTAGTCTGTTTACTCTTCTTGATTTTCTTATCATAAAGAGCAGGTGTGCCAGGCAGTGCAGGTGTAGCCTTCAGAGGCATTGCAGAGTCTTTTGTAGCTCAAAGTGTTTGTTTTCAAACAGACATGTTTTCATTTCTAAGCTTCCAACCGTGAGAAATCTGAGGAGTGTTTTCCCCCTTGCAGTTTTCTCCGGAGGACACATGATGGAGCCAGCAAGTTCACAAATATTAGTTTCTTTCTGCAGAGGACCTGCAGTGAAAACCAGGTAATGCATACTGGCTCCTCTGACGTGTGTCCAGGGACACAGGCACCAAAGTGCTTCCTCACCTGTAGCCCTGAGTGAAACTCCACAAGCTCACACAGCAAACACAAGCCACTCACACCTGAAGAGTGTCAGAGCCTAAGGTTTTGGTCCATTTGATGAGACCCCACCTGGAGTACTGCATCCAGTTCTGAGCCACTATTACAGAAGGGCTATGGATGTGCTGGAAGGTGTCCAGAGAAGGGCCACGAGAATGCTCAGAAGGCTGGAGCTGCTCTGCTGTGAGGAGAGGCTGAGGGAGTTGGGGCTGTTCAGTCTGGAGAGAAGGCTCTGAGCTGACCTTATTGTGGCCTTCCAGTATTTTAAGAGGGCTACAAGAAAGCTTGGGAGGGACTTTTTAGGATATTAGGGAGTGATGGGACTGGGGTGAATGGAGCAAAGCTAGAAATGGGTAGATTCAGGATGGATGTTGGGAAGAAGTTCTTCAGCATGAGGGTGCTGAGAGCCTGGAGGGGGTTGCCCAGGGAGGTGGTGGAAGCCTGATCCCTGGAGGTGTTTAAGGCCAGGCTGGATGAGGCTCTGGACAGCCTGATCTAGTGTGAGGTGTCCTTTCCCATGGCAGGAGGGTTGGAACTGGATGATCCTTGTGGTCCCTTCCAACCTTGACTGAGTCTATGACTTCCTGGCACAAACATCTACCCTGGGAAGGTAACTGTATTCCTAAGATCCTGGGCTGGAAGGTCTTGCAAAATGCAAATGCAAAATGCAGTGGAGCAGCCCTTGCCCTGTGGCCTGTGCTGAGATGCCAGGCTGACTTTCTGTAGCCCATGGAGGTCCACGGTGGAGCAGAATTCCAGCTGCAGCCCATGGAGGACCCATCCCAGGGCGGGTGGCTGAACCCAAAGAAGGCTGTGACTCTGAGGGAAGCTTATGCTAGAGCAATCCATTGCTGGGAGAACTGAGGCCTGCAGAAGAGACCTATACTGGCAGGAAAAGGCTGGGGAGGACTGTCTGTCGTGGGAAGGATGCCATGCTGCAGCAGGAACATGGCAGTGAGAAGGAAGGAGTAACAGAGACTATGTGTGATGAGCAAACCACAACCACCATTCCACATCACTCTGTGCCACTTGAGAGCAGAAGGTAGAGAATTTGGGGGTAACATTTAGCCCAGGAAGAGGAGAGTAGTTGGAGGAAGCTGTTTTTAAGACCTGATTGTATTTCTCACCATTCTGTTCTGATTCAGTTGGTAAATGGTGGTGTTATCTAAATTGATTTTGTTTCCTCAAGTCGAGCTTGTCTTTCATCCATGACCATAACTGTGAGTGAGCCTTCCCTGCCCTTTGTGCCTTTTACTTTTGTCTCCTCCTCATCCCACCAGACACGGGTAGAAGTGGCTGCATGGTTGCTTTGCTGCCAGCAGGGTGGGCTTAAACCACAACATCAGCAGAATCAAAACCAAAACCAGAAAAATTAGTTATGTCTAACAACATGAGAACTCAGCTGATCAATTAACAAATTGCATTGCTGAGGGAAAGAAGAGACTGAGGTGATAGTGCAGTGATACTGCAAAGATCAAGGTGATTCTGTTTAGCACTGCAGTATTGAATAACTAACACATTCTGCTAATTTCCTTGCTCTTTACACTATGGCAAACTGAGATTTTGAGAGATTATACATTCCTGTTGCATAGCAAGGGTCAGGACTCAAATATCTGTTTTTTTCCAAGGTGAAATTGACCCTGGTTCAGGGTTGGCAGGCAACGACAAGTTATCTAAAGGAATTTTAATGTCTATAGTAAGGGAAGTAACCCTTTCACAAGCAGCAGTGTATCAAAGCAGNTGGCCTCCTCTGGACCTGCTCCAACACTTCCATGTCCTTCCTGTGCTGGGGGCTCCAGAACTGCACACAGGACTCCAGATGGGGTCTGAACATAATATGAACATAATATGAACATAACATAATATGACCATAATATGACCATAATAACACTTTTATCCTATTTGGGGCAAAACTAGAATGATGTCCTTTAAAAGACATTCCTGTCTTTAAACTCCCATTCACAGTGAGACCGAGTTGGCATTCTTGAATGAATTGGAATCTTCAGACACAGCAGGATCACATCCACTGATACTTGCTGTCAGAAGATGCTGAATCCAGATACTCAGATTTATTTATCCACTTCAGTTCTGATCAAAATGTATGAGACTCTTCTGAGTCAGAGAGCTTGAGCCAGCAAATCAAAAGTGTATGTCTTTTATAGAGCTCAGACAGAGCTATGTAGAGGTCTCTGTGTATTCTGTAATTGTAGTAATTCTCTATGGTTAAGAATTGAGTGAGATTGGAGGACAGAGTACAAAGACAGGAATGTCTGAGGTGGTTTAGTCAAAAGAAAAACCCAGGAGGAGAGCCAAAGATGGCTATAATATGTAGAACAATTTTTCTTGACTCATGGACAGGGCAACTTGAGTAATAACAGGAAAGACATAGGTTAGACACAAAAAACTTTCTCATGGTTAAGAACAGGAGCAGGCTGCTAAGTGGAGGAGTTCACATTCCTGGCTGTTTTTGAAAACAGACTGGGCAAGCTTTTGTGAGGGCTGATATCAGTACAGCTGATCCCACCTTTGGACAGGGAGTAAATGAAATAACCTTTGGATGTTGCTTTCCACTCTTATTGCCTATAATTGCAATGATTTATGAGGCATAGAGCAGACCAGGTCCTACATTTGTGCCAATTTGCATAGCTGAGAAGTTGGCTTATCGTGTGCCTAATTCTTTACTGGCCATTAATTTGTAGTTAATTATCCTACTGTTCTAACATGTTAGATTGATTTGCTGTGTAGCATGGTCTACATATCCATTCTGAACAGCATTAGTGGTGTGCTTGCAATCTCCTTCCAACTTATTTTCACTGTACTTCAGTATGACACAGAATTTGTCAAACTGGGCTTAACTTTATTCTTTGTGTGTATGTGTGTCTTGATAAGAGGAATTTGATTTACAGAAGTTCAGCAGTTACTCTGTTGTATTATTTAAGAAGGCAAGAATATAATTGCTGGTTTGCATTTCTTTACCTTAATTAACTGCTCTAACAAAAGATTATATTAAAAAGAAAGGATTTTTTCCCCAAGCTCTTAATAACCAGATTAACCCCCTTTTGATGTAATGACAAAAATATTGTTGAAATAGCAGAATTTTTTCATGTCCAAAGTGTCCTCTTTTTTTTTTTTTGACATACACTGTAGCTCTGTCTCTTCCCATAATGCTTTTGAATGTTGGCTGCATTCTGTATTTTAGCCTATCTAGGAACATTTGTCTGGAGATTTACATTGGAATTGGTTCTTTGAGGCTGCTACCACACTGCTACTCTGCAAGGATGTAAGGAAGATTACTATAGAATTTGTGGTATCCTTAAACCATGTATCTCAGCAGATACAGCACTCCCAAGGAGTGATAAAATCCCAGCAGAGCTTGGTGTAAATGGAAGAATTGGGACAATTCAGATTGTGCCCCAGAAGAAATGGAAGTTAATAGTTCAGTTCAAATTGAGGTGGGTTTGAAGGATCCCTTAACCTTTTATATGCAGGTTTTATTCTGGTTTGGGTACATCAATCCAATGCTCCAGAATGAAAGTTAATCACAGTATCACAGTATCACAGTATAAGCAAGGCTGGAAGAGACCTCAAAGATCATCAAGTCCAACCCACTACCACAGACCTCAAGACTAGACCATGGCACCAAGTGCCACGTCCAAACCTGCCTTGAACACCTCCAGGGACGGTGACTCCACCACCTCCCTGGGCAGCCCATTCCAGTGGGGAATGACTCTCTCAGTGAAGAACTTTCTCCTCACCTCGAGCCTAAACTTCCCCTGGCACAGCTTGAGACTGTGTCCTCTTGTTCTGGTGCTGGTTGCCTGAGAGAAGAAAGCAACCTCCTGCTGGCCACAACCACCCTTCAGGTAGTTGTAGACAGCAATAAGGTCTCCCCTGAGCCTCCTCTTCACCAGGCTAAACAATCCCAGCTCCCTCAGCCTCTCCTCATAGGGCTTGTGCTCGAGGCCTCTCACCAGCCTCGTTGCCCTTCTCTGGACACGCTCAAGCACCTCAATGTCCTTCTTAAATTGAGGGGCCCAGAACTGGACACAGTACTCAAGGTGTGGCCTAACCAGTGCAGAGTACAGGGGGAGAATGACCTCCCTGCTCCTGCTGGCCACACTATTCCTGATGCAGGCCAGGATGCCATTGGCCTTCTTGGCCACCTGGGCACACTGCTGGCTCATGTTTAGGCGGGTGTCAATCAGCACCCCCAGATCCCTTTCTGTTTGGCTGCTCTCCAGCCACTCCGACCCCAGCCTGTAGCTCTGCATGGGGTTGTTGTGGCCAAAGTGCAGCCCCCAGCACTTGGATTTGTTGAAAGCCATCCCCTTGGACTCTGCCCATCTGTCCAGGCGCTCGAGGTCCTGCTGCAGAGCCCTTCTGCCCTCCAACCCACCAACATCTGCCCCCAGCTTGGTGTCATCTGCACACTTCTAATGACTCTTAATAGTTCAGTTCAAATTGAGGTGGGTTTGAAGGATCCTTTGACCTTTTGTTTGGCTGCAGGTTTTATTCTAGTTTGGGTACACCAATCCAATGCTCCAGAATGAAAGTTAATAGTTCAGTTCAAACTGAGGTGGGTTTGAAGGATCCTTTGACCTTTTATATGGGTGCAGGTTTTATTCTAGTTTTGGGTACACCAATCCAATGCTCCAGAGTGCTCTGTAACATTAAAGCAGTGCAGTTCTCCAGACTTGTATTTCAGTTAATAAGGCTTTTGTCACAAATGCACTCAACAGTCCCAGGATTGGAAAAATGATGAAGGATACTTCAGGCCTGGGAGGAACACAATTCTTGACCTAACCACTGGTGACTGACCACTGAAACAATCTCTGCTGTTGTGCTCACTGTCATAGAAGGTTGCTGCACACATGGCTTCAGCATTTGTACAGACAGTGCAGATAACCTCACCTCCACTCCTGACAGGTGGGCAACTTCAGTAGGAGTTTCGTTCCTTGCCAATATTATCATAGGTGAATAAGAACATTCACCTTCTGCACTTCTTTTTTTCTTCTTTACATTCCTAATACAGAACCAACTCCATTGTGTTCTTCTCAGACCCCACCTTGAATACTGCATCCATTTCTGGTGTCCCCATCACAATAAGGACACAGAGCTGTTGGAGAAAGTCTGGAGGAAAGCCACAAAGGTGGTCCAAGGGCTGGAACACCTCTGCTAAGGGGATAGGCTGAAGGAGTTGGGGTTGCTCAGCCTAGAGAAGAAAAGAAACTGGGGGGGGGGTCCTTAGAGCTGCCTTCCAGTGTCTGAAGGGAGCACAGAGGTAGGCTGGAAAGAGACTTTTCATGAGGGTGTCTAGTAACAGGACAAGAGAGAATGGTTTTAAGCTGAGGGAGGAGAGGTCTAGACTGGATCTTAGGAAGAAATTCTTCAGCATGAGGATGCCAAGACTCTGGAATGGGTTGCTCAGGTAGGTTGTGGATGCCTCCTCCCTGGGGGGTGTTCAAGTCTAGGTTGGATGAGACCATGAGCAGCAGAGTCTAGTTGAGAGGTGTCCATGCCCATGGCAGGGAAGTTGGAGTAGATAACCTCTGAGATCCCTTCCAACCTAAGCCATTCTATGATTCTCTGTTTTGCATGCCTGGGTAAGGTATTATCCATTCAAAGCACATAAACATGATTTTAGACACATGAAAGCAAAAACCCTGCACACACCAAAACTCACCAGGAGCTGAGAAACACAGTGAGAGCAGTGGAAACTACAAAGTCCTGCTACTTTATCAGTATTCTAAGCTACTTTCAATTTAAAGTGCAACTGGAAAAAAAACCCAGACATATAAAGAAATTAGCTTTGGTTGCCATGCCTCCAAATATCTTCCTTACCCCTCCCCCAGCTCCTAAGCATTTATTATTTCATCTTAATGTCCCCATTGCTTACCATAAGTATGGATAACACAGCTGACCTTACTAGAAGATTTCATTCATGTTGTGATTCATCAGGCTGTTTTAGTGATTAAATATGTTTTTAATTATTGCTATAGAGAAATCTTTCATGGTAAAGGCCACTTTCCCTCTAGCTCTGAACTCTGCCTCTTTTAACATTTTTCATATGTGGGCAAAGATTACGAGTGCAGAAATATAACAATTTTCTACTTTAGAGTCACTAAGCCATTAGAAAAATGTCTGAGTTCAATCACAATCACTTAATGTTATCAAATGATTTATAGTTTTTCTGTGGCTGAGGCTCCACATGCTGTTATTACCCAATACAGTAAACAATGTAGTCTAGGAACCACAAAAGCTGAAAGATCAGAGAGAAAAATGTCAATTATCAGAAAGGCAGAAGCTTCAACTCTAATAGGAGACTCCTTAGCATAACACCAGGAGGGCAAAGCAGCTGTGTAATGAACTCTCTTAGATGCTTGTCCTCAGTGAGACAGATGAATGTTGGCTGTGAACTCCTCAGCTCTCACTGCTGCACACATTTGGGTCCAATGAATCATAGAATCACAGAATGGTTGGGGTTGAAAGGGACATTTAAAGGTCATTTCACCTAACTGTCCTGCAGTGAGCAGGGACATCTTTAACTAGATCAGGCTGCTTAGAGCCCTGTCCAGCCTGACCTGTGCCAGGAATGGGACACCTACTACCATTCTGAGCCTCAAGACTAAACAGGAGGATCTCCTTCACCTTTTTCACTCCCAATCTCCTTGTTATTCTTTGTCATGAATGTTTGACTGGGGCTAAGGTTGAATTTGGCCATACCTGTGCTCCTCTCTAAGAAGTTCAGAGATCATGGGGTCCATTCTGAAAACTTGGTGAGTCAATGGAGGGTCACCTTCAGCCATTCTATTCACAATGGAGCCCAACTCCAAATCCTTTTCCCACTATATGTTTTTGCAACTGATTTGAATCCAACCAATCTAACCAATGTGCTTTAAAATAAGTAACGTAGAGGCCTTGTCATTGAATTGAAGCTTGGTTAACCTTTGCTGAATTTTGCTAACTTCTATCAAATCATTTAGGCTTTGTCAGATTAGTAATCAATAAACCATATTGCTGCCTTCCTGTTGAGTGAGCTGCATTTCACTCATTGCTTGGCAAGCAGAATCCTAAGTCTGAATTTTGCAACAAACCATTTGATTGATTTAAAGGGGAAACCACTCCTGTGATGTGGGTAACAACTCATTTGAGTCATCATACCAGCAAAGAAAGAATTTCACAGGTACCAAGGGATTGACTAAACAGAGTCAAGACCTAAAAACATGTGCTTTCTTTCAGCTGTTTTGACTATTTGTGCTCTGTCACCTAACTTGCTGCTGTATCCATAATACTGTTGATGTGAATAATCATAAATTAATTGAGCTAAGAGTAAGCATGTAGTACTGATTTAGTCATTAGTAATAATGTACTGTCCCTAGAGAGCAATCTTAGTTGCTTTTTGCTTCTTTCTGTCTCTGAACTTCGCATCTGATTGTCATTTGTGTGTCTAATTTAGATTCTAATTTCCCTGTAGCCAGTATCTTGCCTTGTTATTTACCTGGAAAGTTTTGCAGCAACATTACAAATGTGATAAATCATAGAATGGTTCAGGTTAGAAGGGACTTCAAAGCTTATCCTGTTCCAACCCCCTGCCATAGGCAGGGACACCTCCCACTAGAACAGGTTGCTCAAGGTCTCATTCAACCTGGCCTTGAACACCTCCAGGGAGGTTGTGGAGCACAGAATGTGAATCTTTGATCACATTCTGTGCTTCTGTGCTCCACAACCTCCCTGGGCAACCTGTGCCAGTGTTTCATCACCCTCACTGTGAAGAAGTTCTTCCTAACATTCAGTTTCAACCTCCCCTCTGCCAGTTTAAACCCATTCCTCCTCATCCTGTCATTACAAGACCTTGTAAATAGTCCAATATAAATAATGATGCATCATTGAGACAATGCAGATCCTTTCACAACAAGACAGACACTTTATTTGTGATCCTGCCTTGCTCTGCTCCTACCAATGTTACTTTTCTTTTCCCTTTGGTCACACAGAATCCAATGTGAGTTAGGAATGATCAACAGTACCAGAATCCTTGTGAGGCAAACTCAGAGAAACACCTCAGAGCTACCTACAGGGTAGATTTCAGATGTGAAAGGATGGGGAGATTCAAACTTAGCATTTCCCTTTGTGCAGAACCTCAAGCACATCAGGAATTGATATACTGCTTGTGCTGAAGTCTAAATCATGGGGTTAATATTCTGCTCACTTCTTGAAATTAATTGTTTTTTTTTAAACTAGGCTTTTAAATATGAAATTTCAAAATGCAGGATCTTAGCTTTTAATTCTGTGGAAGAGAAACTTATTAGGAAGAGACCATTCTTAAGAAGGAAGGCTGGGGAGGGACTAATTTAGAAGGTCTTGCAAGGACAGGACAAGGGGCAATGGGTTTAAACTGGCAGAGGGGAGATTTAGACTGGATGTTAGGAGAAAGTTCTTTGCAGTGAGGGTGGTGAGACACTGGCACAGGTTGCCCAGGGAGGTTGTGGCTGCTCCCTCCCTGGAGGGGTTGAAGGCCAGGGTGGAGGAGGCCTCGAGTGACCTGTACTAGTGGGAGGTGTCCCTGCCTATGGCAGGGGGTTGGAACTAGATGATCCTTGAGGTCCCTTCCAACCTTACCATTCTATGATTCTATAAGAAAACTAGTCCTCCTCCTGTAGAATATTTACTGTTCTTAAAGTATTTACCAAACTAATCCACTCATCATAAAAGAGAAAGAAAGATGCAACCAAGGATGATCCTGACTTTTCTGTTTGTTCCCTATAGCAGTAAGCTCTTCAGGGAAGAAACTGACTCTGTTATGTAGAATTTAGCATAATACAAGGGACTGTGGCAAAAGTTAATAATTCAGTAATTGCTCTGGCTTTGCTATCACATTATTTGCTCAAAAGCTCAGTGTATGCCACATTCTGTGCTAAATTGTAAGTTAGAGAGCAGACAGAAAAAAATCTCCAAAGAGCATTTCTGCATTTTAAAAAAGTATTTATCACCCTTGTGGCTGAGAAATTTCAGTTTTTCCTTGCTCCTCGAAGCCTGTTTTATGTATACTGACCTACAGATAAACCAAATGCACACCTATCAATCAAAGTATCAGTGAAGAGCAACATTCACCATATCCCCTTTGCTGAGGAAAACTACTCAGGTAGGAGATGATGTCAGACTCCACACTGTCTCTTTGCAGGAGTACATGCAATGATGGCTCTCTGTACCTGGAAAATGATGGACCAGCAAGACAGCAGAATTTCAGAATTAACCAGGTTGGAAAAGACCTCTAGGATCACAAGGTCCAACTTATCACCTAATCCTAATGAACCAAACCATGGCACTAAGTGCCTCATCCAGCAGCTCCCTGCTACATCACTGTGCTGAGAAGGCATTTCAAGGGAGATGGGGGAATCTGAGTTCTTCTCTGATTAGCATGGAGGCAGGGAAATGCAACTCAAGGCTGGGTGCTGACCAGTTCTTACTGGCCAAAGGAGTTGGGTGGTTCATATGATTGGGAAGATGGTGCCATGCTAAGTGGTGCTGGTCAGGAAACTGCTGCACTACCACTGTTTGAGCCTTTAGAGATAAATCACAGAATCACAGAATGAACCAGGTTGGAAAAGACCTCTGAGATCATTGAGTCCAACCTATCACCTATCACCTTCTAATTAACTAAACCATGACACTAAGTGCCTCATCCAGTCTCCTTTTAAACACCTCCAGAGATGGTGACGCAACCACCTCCCCTGGCAGCCCATTCCAATGCCAATCTCTCTTTCCATGAAGAACTTCTTCCTAACATCCAGCCTAGACCTGCCCTGGTGCAGTTTGAGACTGTGTCCTCTTGTTCTGTCACTGGTTGCCTGGGATAAGAGCCCAACCCCACCTGGCTACAACCTCCTTTCAGGTAGTTGTAGGCAGCAATGAGGTCTCCCCTGAGTCTCCTCTTCTGCAGGCTGCACACCCCCAGCTCCCTCAGCCTCTCCTCGCAGGGCTCCAGCCCCAATTCACACCTGTGCACAATGTCCCTGTGACAGTGAGGCACATGTCCTGCCTGCTATTGCACAGTTACCATGTAACTTGGCTACTGCCTGTAAACCTACATACAGAAGATAGTTACAGTGTTTAGAAGTCTCCTGGCAATCTTCAATGTGCTTTTGAGTCTTATTCTTGCTCCCTAAAAATAAATTAAAAAATTAAAAAATCAACTCCAAACCCCAAATGTCACCAAACAACCAAACCAAACAACCCCTATGTTTTTCCTACTTCAATTTATTCCATGGATTTCTGGCTCTCTTGGGTAATCTCTAACAGCTGGGCATCTAGGCAGACTAGAGAGGGGAAAAAAACCAAAAAAGGAAAGAGAAGAACAAGAGAGGGTGAGAGTAATGTTACTTGTGGAGAGTTTTCTTCAATAATTGATTATTTTCTGTAGTTTCTGCAGATGTGTTTGTTATTTGGCCAGCCTGGTGTGTCTGTTGCCACAATAAACTAATTGAGCATTTGGCTGGCAATGGCCCATGGCTGTGTGTAGGATGACATGTTTCACCACCTGCTCTGCCTGCACTTTCCACAAAGCTCACATGGGGATTTTGAGGCTGCTCAAACTCCTTTCATCTGTGACCCTCTTTATATATTTTCAGTACGTGTGATGCTTGCCCCAGGGGAGACAGTTCTCTTCAGGAACTTGTCCTGTAGGTAAAAGCAATAGACCATCCATTACCCTCTTTTTTCCACTCTCAGGTTAATGACTACATTAAATATTAAATGGGGTTCCATCTCCAGAGTGCCTATATAAGTGATTTTACATTATCTCATTCAGCCTTTCTCTGATTTCTTATAAAGTGTGTTGCTTCTTTCTAGCATAACTCAGTGGAAACCATGATTGATCTGACAACCATTAACATAATGTTTAATATTAACTTTCCTCCTCAGTGGATGAAGAAGGTGGTGAAAATGGAAGGAAGAAAGCAGGGATATGATGTGATGTTGATTTCCCTTATTTAAAATTTTATTTCACATACAGATTCTGCAGGTTATTATCTGGGAAGCATGGGCTGCAGGCTTGCTGGAGGGATGAGTGAGGAAAAAAAAATGGGAACTTTTGTACATATTCAGATTAAATCCTAAAGCAAAGGATCAAGGTTAACAAGTGCCATAGTCCCCATTGCCACACATGCTGTTCCCCTGAACCACCAATGCATTTATTTGCTATTGCATGGTTTGCTGTGTGCTACACATCACATTTGAACCAAGACAGTCCTGGGCTGTGGTGCCCACAGAATGTCCTCTACTGCAGTTGCCAAGGTGAAATACAAAATCAGGTTGTGACAAAGAGAGTCAAGCCCACTAAGATGTAGAGTTATCCTAAAAATACACCATGCAGCTTAATAAAGCATTATACTGAGAAAGGTATAAAATTATGTTGGGAGAAGAAGCAGGTACACAGTGTCAGAAAAAAAATATATACCTTTATTCGGAACAGAAATGTTGGTGATGGTGCAAGGCACAAAGGAAGAAGGAAAAATAATCCTGAGGATTTGTGTTATATCCCTCACATCCTGCAAATGGAAGCCCAGCTGGAGAGGGCAAGAAAGACATGCAAATGTGGGCAGAAAGAAGACTACAATCTAATAAATATGCATAGCAGTATTTATACCTTTATGAATATGATTTTGAGTGAACATTGAAGTCCTTGATGGCTAAAGAGGTTAAAAAAACATAAGAAATAGAATACAGAGACACATTGCTAGCATGAAGAGACATGAAAGGTCTAAGATGAAAATACAGACCTTGATTTGGAGATTCATTTGGACTGTTCCATGTGGTATTTTGATGTCCTAGGGCAGTATACCCATTTGGATATCAATGCTCTTACCACGTGTTTCCACTGGTGAGTGGTCTCACTCCAGAAAATGACTGGATGAGGCATTTAGTGTCATGGTCTACTTGATTGGACAGGGCTGCATGATAGGTTGAACTGGATGATCTTGGAGGTCTCTTCCAACCTGCCTGATTCTATGATCCTATGATTTTTAAAACAGTGAAGAATGTAACAATCAGACTCTGAAGTCTCCTGGAGTGCCCTACTTTTTCCATTTGACACATCCTTTGTACCTTACCACTGCTGCAACTCTATATAGAATCATAGAATCATAGAATGGTAAGGCTGGAAGGAACCTCAAGGATCATCTAGTTCCAACCCCCTGCCATAGGCAGGGACACCTCCCACTAGAACAGGTCACGCAACGCCTCGTCCAACCTGGCCTTGAACCCCTCTAGGGAGGGAGCAGCCACAACCTCCCTGGGCAACCTGTTCCATGAATTTCATATCTGCTCATATGGCATGAAAAATGGAGTGGAATGTTTATTTTAACTAAAGTTTCCCTATACAAGTGCTGATTGCTAGTTACTTTGGACCACACAGTGTGAAAAGATGCAGTATAATGTAGTCAAATCCCTGAGGAAGAGCTTTGCAAACTCACAGCACAGAAACCAGCACTCATGTTGACCTAGGCTGGGAATAGCTCCATGACTATAGGAGCTTCCATGCACATCTCACCATTTACTCACAGTTAAGTCTAAAAGTGTCACATAATTTTTTTTTTTATTTGCAATCTTGTATCAAATGTCTGTGAATTACTGTAATTATGTACTTGCTTTTTCCCCCTGCTCCTTACTCCTTTCATATAGTCTCTGGTTTGGTTTACTCACTGCAGCAAAATCATCCTTACCAAACCAGCTTGCTAAATTGTTCTCCAAACATCAAAAGAGAGCAATCTGAAATGATGACTTGAAGCAATTATGCTTACTTGGGTCAAGTAAAACACATAAACCCCAAGGATATATATATATAGATATATAATCAGTCAGAGTTGGAAGGGACCACAAGGATCATCTATTTCCAAGCCCCCTGCCATGGGCAGGGACACCTCACATTAGATCAGGCTGTCTACAGCCTCATCCAACCTGGCCTTAAACACCTCCAGGGATGAGGTTTCCACCACCTCCCTGGGCAACCCTTTCCAGGGTCTCACCACCCTCATGGGATATATATATAATATATATATACACACACACACACACATATATATATATCTATATATATATATTTATATCTATTAGTATATATTTAAACATATATAAAAATATATATAATACTTATATAAATATATATATAACACATATAACATATACTATATATAATATGCAATAATATATTATTACATATTATATTTAGTATATATTATATATACAATTGTATAAAGATATATATAAATTATATATATAAATATATGGATATATGAAAAAAAATATATATTCATCTTTTCTTTAGCTCCATTGAATTACATTCCTCTTTGTCACCCCCTTTTGTTGTTACTGTCACCCTTCACTGGCAATTAACACCGAGGTAAATTGGTGAGATCACATTTCCCATGTCATTGTCATTATTCTGTGGTTGTTACATAGGAAATCACAAGCAAGTGACCAAATGGGCTAGAAGATTAGAATTTAATGGCCAATAAATAAATAAATAAAGGATAATAAAGTATCAGGGACATGGTAAGACCCTGTAAATAGGGCTGTTCATTCTATAGAAACTCCAAGCAGATTTTCCTTGGTATTTATCTTCATTTGTTGCTAACTGGAACAGGCTGTGAAAATCACAAAGGACACACACTGTCTATATAAATTTAAAAAGCTATTTTTTCCCCTTAAAATCTAAATACCAGTTTAAAAAGAGTAATTCAAACCAGATTTAATTGGTATTTACACACACCAACATTAGCAATTAGTAAAGCATCAGCGGGGGGAGAAGAACAATTACTGCACCCAGTCTAATTGGTCTTTTTGGATGAATATAGAACAAAAAATAAATTAAAAAGAGTCAGATTTAACCAGCTGTTTGCAGAAGGAATTTTTCTTTATTTTCATAAACATGTTTATCTGAATAAAATGAATTCCCATTGGCAGGAGGGCAGGATGAGAGTTGTTTTTCCTCCTATTAGTCTGTATGTATTGTTGGGGAATATCAGATATTGTAAACATTAACAGCTTGCCTGCTTAGCTTAATGATCATTCAACTATGACAAAGGATGACAGATTAATAGTATTTTTACTCTTGTGAAATAGCAATTTCAGTTTGGGTTTCCATCTAGTTACTCAGAGGGATTAGGAGAAGGAGCTGATTTACCTCCTCCCTCCTTTCCTTTCAAGATATGATTAGCTGGAGAGTAAAGGCTATTTGAACATGGAGAGCCCTCTGATCCTCCTGAAAGTCAATGCAACATGCAGAGAGCTTATCTGGCAAACACGCAAATCTCTTCTACTTGAGAGGTGAAAAGCAGGAAACTTTGAACTAATTTTATTGCCCCTGCATCTCAACTACTTTGACCAGGCTGTTGTTGTTGCATTTGTCCTTCAAAGGCTGTGACTGATGTGAGATGCTGGACATATTTCGTGAGAATTTGACAAGCTGATGCCCATTCCTGAGTTTACAACTCTGGGTGTTATAGTGATGGATAACAGACCTGCTGCTTTAAGAGCCAGTGCCATGAGGTATGATTTGGGCTTCATTCTGAGAAGTCCTTATGAAAACAGCTGACAGAGACTATTAGAGACAGAGTTAGAAACAGAAACTTTGTCTATTTTTTTCCCCTTGAACATTATTTGATTTTAATTAGGACTTTTATTTCAGGGGGGTTGCAATCATTTTTTTCTTTTTGCATGTGATAAGTTTAAATAAGAAAGTTTGAGAGAGCTCAAAGCTGAGGAAACACTTTTTCACACCAAAGCATTGTGTTGTCCTCACAGAAAAAGTTGATTGCTAGGAGTCATCTAAATGCAGACTTCATAAGCAGGCAGGGAGCTAAGACATACCTCTAATTAATGCCAAGGCCTGGAAATTGGAAAGGGTGTGTTCAGCATCATCCTTTGAGCAAACTCTGATGGCTAACCCATAGGATAATACTAAAATGATCCTCTCTGAACATTTTCTGCAGCTTTTATCTCAGCAAATTTTAAAAAAGGGATGTGAAGCATGTCCGTGATGGTGTCATTTATTTCAGCTAAATAATTTTAATACATAAAAAAATATTCATTTCTATGTATTTATTTTATTTACATTGTTTTATTAAACAATCACATGCCCAAAACCATCATGTGCCAGAAACTCAGCCAGCCAGAAGAGCACATGGGGCATCTGGTCAAGCATACTTAAGAAGGGGCAGCAGCTGCAAGGTGAAGAGGCACATGAGGAGATATGCACAGAGATGTGTTGGGAGAAATGTGAGCAGACACTCTTGGACACTGTTATGGAGGGATATTAATTGATGTGAGATGGTATTTTCCCAACATTAATACTGTTAATTAATTTTGATACTCAGAACTCTTGCCACCACGACCACTATTTTTAATAATAATTAGGTTCTTCTGCAATGGTCATGGAAACATTGTACAAAGGAATAAGACAGGATCTAGAAATAACTAGCAAGAATATATAACATTAACTGACCTCAACTGAACTGGAAGAGAAGGTCCCTGAGGTTAGTGTCAAAGATCACATTCTGTGCTCCTGTGCTCCACAACCTCCCTGGAGGTGTTCAAGGCCAGGTTGGATGAGGCTTTGAGTGACCTGTTCTAGTGGGAGGTGTCCCTGCCTATGGCAGGTGGTTGGAACTGGATTATCTTTGAGGTCCCTTCCAATCTAAACCATTCTATGATTCTATAAAAACCTTTTTAGAAGAATCCTCACTCTTGACAGTGAGGGTGGTAAAACACTGGAGTGGACTGCCCAGGGAGATTGTGGATGCTCTCTCCCTGGCAGTGTTCAAGGCCAGATTGGATGAGGCCTTGAGCAATCTGGCTTTAGTGGAAGGTGTCCCTGTCCACGGCAGTGGGGTTGGAGCTAGGTGATCTTTAATGTCCTTTCCAATCCAAACTATTGTATGAATCTATGAAACCTGAACTCTATATGCTATAATGATACTCTTGCTTTGCAACTCAGGTTGATAACTTTGTTGACTTCATGCCTTGGGCAAAAGGCTGCTCTGGAGTATGGTGCTGTCTTTCACTTGGGTGTAGAGTGCTCTCCTAAACTAAAAGTACAAGCTGGTAAATGATCACTAAGGCTTTGCAGCAGGGAGTAGCAAAGCCTCACCCTCTGCAGTGCTGTGCAGGTTTGGAGCTCTAGCAAGTACTCCAGAGTGCATCATACTTGCAACTGGCAACTTTGTCCTCTTGTGAGTGAATAATAACAGATCAAAAGTGGCCTTATTTAGCCTGAAGGGAATAGAAAGGATTATGGTGAGAAGAGTTGAAAGAATGATAAAAACAGAGGAGCATTTCTTTACTGAAAACATCAAAAGAAAAACCTAAGTTAAATCGATAGACTACATGTGAACAGAGTAAATAGCAAGGAGTGAGGAAAAAACCCCAAACCAAATAACAGAAAACCAAAGCAAACAAACAAACAAAAAAAAAAAAACAAAACCAAACCCAGAGGAATAAATACTTTGTGATGAAGAGAAACAGGAAGAATGAGCATCTTGCAGAACCATGCCAGGACCTGAAATGTACCAAATGTCATGATATTCAGAGACAGTGAAATGGGAGTATTTAGCATCTCTGAAAACCAAGTCAAAGACTGCTGCACAAGGGAGCTTTCTATTGTGCTTCTATTCTATAACACAGCTAGCCAGGGAAACTGAAGGGATGTGAAACACATGAAAGGAGGTTTTCTAACATCAACACATCCAATGTGACTGATTCAAAATAGAGCAAAGTATGACAAAAAAGTAGAAACGAGGGTCACTGCGTAAAAGAAGCTCAAATAAGTTGATAGGAAGAACTGTTGCTGCTGAGTTCAAGTGAAGAAAAGATAAAAGGATACTTTGAGCTCCATGGAATGCATTTTTCTTCCAGAAACTTGTTTCTCCTCTGTAGGCCTACAAGGAAGAACTAGGTCTCCTGTGCAGAATTCTTCTGTTTGGAAAGCAGCTAGAAAACTCTGTTTTATTTTGACTTTTCATTCCTTAACAAAAGGAATGAATTCATTAATAAACCCCAGACCTTTCAGTGCCATCATTTTCAATTTACCTCTCTCTTCTAAACATTTCTTTTCCATTCTGTTCAGCACCTCAAGTAGCCCTGTCACTTGGGTGAGATCTGAGGGCTGCTGCTAGAATTGATTCCTAGAGATGGGGGGGAAAAGGGTGATAGTGTCAGGATTCACTCAAGGAGAACTACAATCAGAGATGAGGGACTTCCAATGATTGATTATTAAAACAATCAGTATCTTGGAGCTGATGTAGGACTTAACAGTTCATTAACACAAAGTGCATAACAATGAGGACACTGATCGATTACTCAGTTTTAGTGATCCTGTACCAGGTTAAGCAGCAGGATGGATGTGTTCCTCTGTGACCTGAGCTAGATTGTCTGGTCCTGCTCTGGCAGAGGGATAGGACTCAATGATCTCTTTGGGTCCTTTCTCACCCCTAACATCCTGTGAGCCTGTGAATGTGAACTGGGTAACAGGAAGAGGTAAAATATCTTTCTATATTAAAATAGTTTTCTATGCTATGCAAGAATCTTTTTGTTTACTTTGCAATTTGCTCTATTTTCTCCTTTTCTTCTCTGACTTTCTGCTGCTTCTTAGTAACTCTTATTTGCAAAATGGATTGTTTTACTGCCCTTAAAAGTGGAATGATTTACTCCTGATGATATAAACTGTCACAATAAGGATTGCGAAGGTCACAAAACTAGGTAGAACATTCAGTAAAGTGACTGAAATCTTGTGTGTTTCTTCTGCATACAGCTTGTTTTATGAATATTGTTTCCTAATGCTGCCATCTATCATTTATCATGATAGATGGTTGTGTTTTCTTTAGCAGTAGTAGCTGTTCAGTAGTTCATAGGTCTGGAAAGTGATCTTGCTTCCTTTTCCAGATGGTTCAGTACAGTGATTATCAATGGAGGGGAGGAGAGGAGACATTTGCAGCTTGTGCTTGCCCTGTCCTTTGTCTCCATTTTTTGAGGCTGAATGTCTTCCTTTTTATCATTCTCTCTCTCTAGAATTTAATTTGTTCAACAAGTGAGGTGTCCCTGCCTGTGGCAGGGTGTTGGAACTAGATGATCCTTGAGGTGTCCTTCCAACCTTACCATTGTATGATTCTATGATTCTAAGTCATTTCAGAACAGCACCAAGGCAGCCCTGCTCAGGAGGTTACATGAAACATTCCTTGTCTCTACCAATACAGATAGAAAGGGAGTCTATATAACAAATGGTCAAGCCAGATAACTACTTCTGCTCTTGAGAAAGAAACCAACTTCTCAACAAGCCTGCAGTTTTCCTCAATGCCTTCTCACCTGCCTTTTCTGGAACAGTAGACATAAGCCAAGACTGAGAGAGAAGCCCAGTGGCTTTGAATTTCACTATGATGTGAAAGGGGCAGAGAATATTTGCTTCATGACATAAACAGGACATTTTTAAGGCCTGGAGAAGCCACCAGCATTCTCAAAAAAAAAGAACTCATTTTATCTTTATGAAGTTGGGGTGGTTCTTTTTTGCACTTTGTCAACTTTTGTACCACTTGTGAATTAATATCAAAGCCAAACAATCCATTGGAGGAGATGACATATTAGAGATAGAATGCAAAGATTGCTCTTTCTTCCAATTATTGCATTCACTGTGAAAACTCTGCACTACCTCATTTAAATCTTTCCTGAAGTGAGTCACATGGTGGAGCTGATTGATAGGATGTTGGAAAGTTGAACTTTATAGCTGAGCACCAGACCTCTATCAACTGTGGGAAGGGAGGTGTGCCACAAATAGAGCTGTCACTGCCACAACTCTGCTATTAAATCTTTAAAACTGGCAAATTTACAGCCTGGAAGAAGGGACACAGGCTGATCCACTCATACAGATTGAATATGGAAGGAGAATAATTTGAAAGTGCAGTGAGTTGTTGGCAGGAGAGTTGAACTCTAGTGAACAAGCCTATTTGAGCTCAGCTGGGGGAAGTGTGCAGTTGTGCTGCCTTTCATCAGTTCAACGACAGGCTGAAATGCACGCTAAATCTTCCAGCACAGAAGCATTAAATTCAATCTTTTCCTTTTTCTTTTTTCTTTTCTTTCTTTCTTTTTTTTTAATGCTGAGAGCATGAAACCATGAGAACAAAAAGAACAGGCGTAAGCCACTTCTTTAGTGCCAAAAAAAGACAAAAGGAAAAAGAAGAAAAAAAAGTAAGGAAGGAGAAAGAAAGAAAAGCAGCCCTGCAGATAGAAGAAAGACACATGCAAAGGGGTAAAGGGGACTGCCTTCAGTCACACTTCCTGGCCTCAGATACCAGCAAGTGGAGCAGGAATCTTCTGACACTTTGTCAAGGAAAACAGGAGGTGGTTGAGGTGCTGTGAGACTGTGACCTACTTTGAAGAAATTGTTCTGTGCACCAGCAGGGCAAAGCAGCTGTACAGCTCTGACTAAGAGGTATCAGTGGTCATTATCTGTCCAGATGAGTCTGAGGACATTATTTTTTGGGGACAAGGCTATGGTGTGGTTGTCTGCTGCCCATACAATTCAGCTGAGTCAGGATAAGTACAAAATACAAAAGCCTGCATCTAATCAAGGGAAAATAAACTGTTTGGTGTGTTTTACCTTTCTCAATATTGTTTGCTCTACCATAAATTTAGGAGTCAGCTGCCTTGCAGTACAAACTGTGGTACAGCCACACTGAATTGTGCACCATTTAGCTGGAGCTATCTATTATTTTGAGTGATATAAGATTTGCTACATCTGAACTGCTGAAGACTTTGTGTTCCTTGTCTCCCAAGACAACTGGAACAGTGTCTTTTTTTGGGGGGCAGAGTATCCATGTTTGTTCCTCACGGATTTTACCAATGACCTCCCATAGAGTTCCTGGGTAATTTCTAGTGATCAGAATGTTAGCTTTTTCTGAGTTAAAATGCATTGACTGATGCCCTAAGAAATCAAAATACCTTATATTTCTTTTTCTTTCAGGTATTTTTTTATTTTCCTTTTTCCCCCTTTCTTTCCTTTTTTTTTTTTTTCCTTTTTTTCTTCTTTTTTTCCTTTTCCCCCCCTTCTTTTCTTTTATATTTTTTTTTTCTTACTAGGCCATTCTTGCCAATCAGTTCTGATTATGAACTGTACTTAGATTACACAGCAGGGTCAAATAAAAGATCAAAATGATGTGCTTAGCCATTAAGTATTTATAAAGGTACATACAGATGGTTGAGTTGGTTTTTGATGGATGTCAAATAAGGCAATGGGTAAAGATGGAGACATAATTTCTGGTTAGGACTTTATGTGAAAATATCTCCTCCCCATGGACCAAACCCGAAACAGTACCAGGTGAAAAATATAGAATGAAAAAAAAAATCACTGTACTTCATCTCACAGTAGCTGTTAGCTCAAAATAGTTGAGCAGGCTGATTGAGAAGGGAATACAATCTTTGTTCTAGCTGATTCAAAATGGGGACTTCATTATCTCACATGCCAGGTAAACATCCTATCATCTGTTGACCTTTCTGGTGCTGCTGTCATTTCTGTCTCTAATCTCCATTAGCTAATTTTGATCTTTGCTAAGCCTGATGTAATAACTCCTGAAGAAGGTCTCAGTTTCATTAAACCAGAGTTTTCTAAAGAGGAAAAAAAAAATTCACTGGAAATTCTGGAACCACTCTGTATAGTGCTGCGTACACTACTGGTGCAATTCTGGTGTTACTTTTATACTTGGGNTGCTGCCCACACTGCTCTTGCTGCAGCCCAGCACAGAGTTGCTGTCTGGGCTGCACGCACACTGCAGCCTCATTTTGAGCTTTTCATCACCCCAGACCCTCAGTTCCTTTTCCTCAGGGCTGCTCTCAGCCATTCACCACCCAGATGAACTAAAGACAGTTCTCTGTCTCTCAGGATGCCTGCTGTGGCAGAGTTTAGTTTCATGTGTCGCTGACCCAAACAGCAGGAAATGTAGGTTACATTTTTTATGTACTAGGTTTATATGATAAAATGAATCTCTCTGAATTAAAACTACTTCACAGGAAGGTGCCAGCTAAAAGGTTAAGAGGGTGATTTGTATAAAGGTTGTCAGACAGCTGAAGGAGAGATGTCCAGTTGGTTGTAATGAAAAAAGAGCTCATACCTGGGTAGATTACAGCTGTTCTTCCATGTTATCTTACATAATAATTTTATTAAACCCTTTGGCACAAGTAGGTGTGTGCCAATGGAATGTGATAATGACATATGGGTAGGTGGCTGGTATTTATTCTTCTCATACTGAAGCTGGAATCTATGACTTTCATTTTATCCCCCTGGGGTACATGGGGGAGTATATGTGGGCCCTAGAGAAAGATTTTTTTTTTTTAATCCTTTTTTTTTTTTTTTAAATCCTATTAAATTGGGAGACAGAAGGATTGAGCTTGGCTGTTCCTCCTGTGAGCTGATGCTACCTAAAGAATATATTCTTACCACAACACAACTTTATTTATAGTGCTAATTGAGCTTCTCTGAGGGCTCATTATTTAAAGTAATATAAAGGATTTTTTTTTTTTTTGGTTGTTGTTGTTAGATCATTATTTAAAGTAACATAAAGGTATTTTTTTTTTAATTTCTGGTTAGATTTTTATTGTGATGGTACATTTAACTAATGATGCATTATGAGGGAACTCTTATTGGAGGCAGAAAGGAGCATTGCTTGAGTACAAAATTAATTCATCATCCTCTCTGCTAATAATAATAAAAAAAAAAGAACAGCAAATGAATTCATAATGGAGCAGCTTAATGTGCAACTTTTTTCCTCCTTAATTGTCTTTAGAAGGTGAGAGAAGTGTTGCAGATCAGAGTGATATTAGAAATGGTCTGCTCTAAGTGCAGGAGGGCAGACTTTTGAGAGTGTGCAATGTCTGCATATATCTTGTGTGTGAGCTGTGCAGACAGGTAGCAACCTTCCTGTACCTGAAAAGGGTCTACAAGAAGGCTGGAGAGGGTCTGTTTACAAAGGCCTGTAGTGATAGGATGAGGGGAAATGACTTTAAATTAGAGAAGAGTAGATGTAGATGGGATGCTGAGAACAAGTTCTTTATCATGAGGGTGGGGGAACAGCAGAATAGCTTGCACAGAGAGGTGGTTGAGGCTCCATCCCTGGAGATATTCAAGGTCAGGCTTGGCAAGGCTCTGAGCAATCTGATCTAGCGAGGATGTCCCTGCTGGCTGCAGAGGGGGTTGGACTATGTGGCCTTAGGTGGTCCCTTTCAACCTAAACCATTCTATGACTCTGTATATAGGCAGATGTGGGTTGTATATAAAGATCTACAGAAATACATGCATTGAATTTCTCTTTGCTGAGATTCTATTTTTATAGCAAAAATCTGTGGGAGTTGTATGTGTCCTGGGCTGTATCAAGGGCAGCATGGCCAGCAGGGCAAGGGAGGAGATTCTGCCCCTTTAATCTGCTCTCCTCAGACCCCACCTGGGGTCCTGTGTGCAGTTCTGGATCCCCCAACACAAGAAGGACATGGAACTGTTGGAGTGGGTCCAGAGGAGGCCACAAAGATGCTCAGAGGGCTGCAGCAGCTCTGCTATGAAGACAGGCTGAGAGAGTTGGGGCTCTGCAGCCTGGAGAGGAGAAGCCTTCCAGGAGACCTTACAGTGGCCTTCCAGTATCTGAAGGGGGCTCCAGGAAGGCTGGGGAGGGACTATTGACAAGGCCTTGCAATGACAGGACAAGGGGCAATGGGTTTGAACTGGCAGAGGGGAGATTGAAACCGCATGTTAGGAAGAAGTTCTTTCCAGTGAGGGTGGTGAGACACTGGCACAGGTTGCCCAGGGAGGTTGTGGCTGCTCCCTCCCTGGAGGTGTTGAAGGCCAGGTTGGATGAGTTCTTGAGGAACTTGTTCTAGTGGGAGGTGTCCCTGCCTTGGCAGGGGGTTGGGACTGACTAAGTTTTTGAGGTCCCTTCCAACCTTAACCGTTCTATGATTCTATGATGACCACTCTCATGGTCTGACACATGCTTATTCTAGGCTGTGTTCACATGAAAACAGGAATCCTGTCTCATGTGATCCTGAGCTTGGAGAAGGCTTTAGTAGCTCACCTAACTGATGGATTGTTTGATGTGTATCACCCACCCTCCATAGCATACCTGACTTGTGCATCTTCAGAGAGCTGTTTCTTCAATCGTCTTCTCCTGCCGTCATCAGCGAGGTCTAGACTCAGTGCCAGTTTATGAAGTGTTCTGGACAGACAGCAGTGCATGCAGGCAGATGCAGTGTGCCCACAGGAGGAAGGCTTTGGCACAGAGAATGTGTGTCACAGAGATGGAGAGAGCAGCACTGCCCCTGAAGACTGCCTGAGCCTTGTTGCAAAGGGCACTTTTGCGCTGGGATGCTGTTGCAATACCAGAGAATGTTGACTGGCATTTTTAGTAGCATTTTATCCTTGTAGTTGTACCTCTGGATTTTTAAGCCACCTAATAATACTGCCAAATGATCATTAGTACTGAGTAAGCCTAATCACCATTTAAATGAAAACAAGTAGTGTGAGCAAACGAGGTATATGAAGTTCATTATTTCACTTTGCAAATCAGTAGCTCTAGGGAAATTTCCATTATAATATGTTGTTTGTTTTAAGGTAATGACTAAAAGGTTAAGATCACATATGTCCTCTGGGTAGCATAAAGAAGTATTTCTTTTAGCCTCCTTTATTATCTGAACAGAAGCTTATATTCTCTAAGATGCATTTATTTATTTACCTATACACTTACTTTGTCAAGCACTTTGATATTTGTCATTCTACTGTCCTTACTATCTGTGTTCTTTAATTCTTGCTGAAAATATTTGGTAATGCTCCTGGTGTGCATTAATAAATTGTTTTAATGCAGAAAAAAGAGGTGGTAGAATATGACTTTACCATCTAGTCCTGTACCTTGTAGAAACTTGAACATATGTCATTTACTACATTCTCACCTTAACACCAGAACATCATGCTCAGGTATTAGGAAATAAATTAGACCCTGAATTTCAGAGGTACTTTATTTGATGCTCAAGAGTCCATTTTAACTTTTTACCCTGCTATTTTGCCAGTTGCTACTGCACTGATGTTAAAGGCTTTAGAGAAAGCATACACTGGATTTTGTACAATTCCTAACCTGAATCTGTGTTATTTTCCTACCTTTTTTTTTCTCTCCCATTTTAGTGCTCCAAGGTATATTTGCAGTAAGTGATCAACAGTGGGAGAAATGGGGATTATACTAGTTCAGAAAATATCCCTCACACTTCAGAGATAAATAAATAAAGTACAAAAAGTATCAAGAGCAGTGACAGATTGACTTAGGAAAGTGACTGGAGTCAAAGATTTTTACGTGTCTTAATGATCTCTGGTAGGGAATTGGAGCATCCTGCTGAGGTAGGGAATTGGAGCATCCTGCTGAGAAGGACTGGCATGCTCTGGCTCCACCAGTGTCAGGCTGCCCCCTAACCATGCTGCTGCCTGAATTGTGAATTGCTTGCGGCACAGAGGAATGTTTGTGGCAGTCACCAGGAGACAGATGCCACAGCCTAGGCAAGGCCTGCTTATCATTCATGTGGTCACTTCCATTACCTCTGCTTGGACTGTGCTGACCTGCTATTAGTGGCTCTAATTTAATTCCCCCTCCAAGTGTCACAGGTTATTTCTTCCATTACTTTAGAGATTTAATTTACAAGGTAAACTCCATTGCTAGAAAGAAAGAATTTTCCATGACATGAACAACAAGTTCCTTTTGAAGATTAACATGGTGCTGGCTATTTATCTTGGTCATCTCCAAGGCATCAGGACTTAAACACCAGTGAGTGACAATATATATATATTGTCAATATATCCCTGTCTTTGTGCTAGCTCCAAAAGACATGAAATATTGTATGTTTTCTCATTTCAGCTATACCACACCTAAAAATTATTCTTGCCACAGTGCTATGATAGACCTGTTACGTCTTAGTTACAGCTATAAATAAACTTGTTGTGGAGTTGAGCCTGAGCTCACTTTGAGAAGACTGGCAGAGACCTATGACAGTGACTGCAACAGGCAAATATGTCAGCACTTGTCTTCTGGCTTTCCCACATGTTATTCATTCCAAATATTGAAAAACTGAAGGAAGAAATCCTCAATATCTGACTATTCATTTTGTGTCATTAATACAATTAATATAATACAATTATATGCATCTTCTAGAATAAAAATCCTTCCAGTCACTGGTTTATTCCTCAGTGTGTCCAAATTCAAATGCATGCTTCTCCTGCAAAATAAGCCTTGACTGCTTATTAAAAAAAATTATATATTTCCTTACATAATTGTAAGGGTAACTATCAGAGCTTAATATAATTTTATGTGTTAGTGAAATAGTTTTAACTGTTTGCCAGAGGCTTATTTTCCTCTGTGGTTAAGAACATTCCCTGGGAAAATATTTGCCAGCTTTTCAGTGGTGCTTTTTCTAAAGTGCTATCTGAATTAATTTCTAGCAGCTTAGGGAATGTCTGCCCTTTCACAGCCTTCAGTCTGAGAGTGCAACCATGGCCCATGGAAACATGGTGTAGCCCAAGGAAGGGAGTGGGCAGGGCTTTCCTGGTCCAAATCTAACAGAGGAAGGAAAGAGTGAAAGGAGAAAGCTGCCTAAGTTTACATAGCTCTGATGTCAACAGAATCTCCTTCCAAGGAGAAGGGGCAGAGTGGATAGGTAAATGGAGGCTGCAAGGAAATTTATGCTGAATCATTTGGAAACTGTACACAGTCAGCTGAGTCAGCCTGAGCCTCCCTAGCACTGTGCAGCAGTCTGTAGGGAGTGAATTAAATGATCCTGAATGTCTCCACTCATTCTCTTCCAGTCTGTCTCACAGCACTTATCCTCAAAGAGAGAAGCAGAAGCTTCAGTGAAGAAGCCTAGATTCCCCCATTGCTCAGTTATAATCCACTAAGACAGTTATATACACCATACACACACAGATTCAAGTATCTATGGAATACATTCTAATATATCTGGAACACACAAGTATATATGGAATGTGTGTGAGTGTGTTGGTGTTTGCTTGCTTTAAAGAAAGGCAAATAATTACTAATTTTTCAGATCCTGGCTGGCAATCCATGTACACACAGCGTATATGACATTTGTGAAGAGTTCACTGAGAGTATTCAGACTGTTTTGACTCACAAAGTAGGTCATGTTGCTATTTCTGTTCAGAGGAAACTCAGAGAGAAGCAAGTTTTCTCTGTGAAGACTTGTGATTATTAATTTATCATTTACTTTCTGCAACTGCTCTGCATTATTCATTGAGAACTAAAGTTGCCTAAAAGAGATCTTCCTTTAAAAAGAACTCCAGAGTTTAACTCCTTCCTGCATTTCTCCTTATGTTAGTGCCACCTCTTGAAATCTGGCCCTAATTCAGCCAGCTGGGGTGCAAACGTTGGCCAGGGAAGTAGACGATGCCATAAGAATCTTACTGCCAGAATATTTTTTCTGTCAATGATCCTTGCTTACATGACATATGACAGTCTCCTGTTGCTGTTGTTGCATTTGAAGAGGAACATCTCAGCAAGGAATGTGCAATAGGATTGTGTTAAATTATAAAGGAAGAAAAGTTCCAATTTTCGTGCCAGTGAATTTGTGTCTGTAGAACTGCCAGAAACAAAAGAGTAAATATCTGACTCCAATTAGTATCAGAGGTCTACAATGCAGAAATATAAGCAAAGTTTGTAGGAAAATAATTTTATTTGGGATCAAGTTCTACTGCTTGCTTTGAGGCAACCACTGGAGAGCAGGCAGAAATGAGCAAATCTTCCATGTTCTAGCACTTCTGCCCTACCTTGGCATGTGCAATGTATCTTTGGTTTCAGAAATGAAGGACCTAGTTTGGAAGGGACTTCTGACTATTGAGTGGTGTATAGGATACAAATACAGTTACAGNTTTTTTTTTTAAATAGCTTTTCAAACACTTCAGACAGCTCATGCCTGCATTTAATTGCCACAATCACAACGAGCTACATCTTCGCTTCAAAACAAATGTGCAATCACTCTTCTTAAATGTCTAGTCCAACACGGTAGCAGAAAGCTCTATTTTGATGTCAGTCTGCACGATGAAATAGGCACCACTCTTTATTTCCTTAGTGCAGCAGTTCAGGGAGTGACATATTTCTTGGCAACAGTTCTCTTCCTTTCAAGTGCCTCAGAGAAGAGGTGTCACGGCGCAAGTGATAGGCGCGAGGAAAACGACAAACTGGCAACACTGACATCTCCTTTTGTGAGTGCACAGCGTTGGAGCATCAAGTTGGTGTTTCAAGGTAGTCAGTGCCCCAGATTCGAAATGTGAGAGCTTTTTTTCCGGTTTCTGCTGACAGAGCAGTCCAAAGTAATGCTGACTGCAACAAGCCTCTGAGCCTTAGGCATGACTGAAGCTCACTTGACAAGATTCACTTACTAAATCCAATGTGCGTGATGAGACCCTGTCAGAGTGGAGTGTGACAGTAATGCAGAGTGGTGAAGAAATAGGAAAAGCAGCTGAGTCACTATATTTACAAGCCACTAATCCACTCTCAGTATAATCACTTAAAAAGCCTATGGATTTGGACAAAATATTTCTTAGTGTATTTTATATATATATATATA
>WBNM01008922.1:41251-64573 GCA_013399055.1 Ramphastos sulfuratus | reverse complement strand
GATACTTTTGGAACTAATCTTCCTGACTTAAGTGTCTGTTAAACAGAAATTGAGCTTTAAAATAAAAAATGCCAGAGGAGGAAGGAAAGAGGTTTATATTATGGTGTGAAAGAAATTTACAGAGCTAACTGGGTTAGCTGTTATCGACAAAGACCTCGGAGGAATTTATAGTTGCATTGATGTACCCACTAGTACTGCTCCTGCCTGACTCTTCTAGTACTGGCACAAAACACCTCAGAGAAACAGCAATTAAACCTAAGGTTTAGCTTAAAAATTTCATACCATTTTCAAAGAAATATGTTTTGAAGTGTATAATTGCATGAAATTTTAATGTAAGACAAGTTGCGGTTGCATCTGGAGACCTTTAGGATGTTCCTAATTTGCATGAGTGTAAAATAGTTATTTTTTTAGACACATCATCTTTTTTAAACCCTAGAGTCCTGTGGGTTCCTCCTATGAGGTGTATACTTGATATTTCTGGCAGAAATATTTGATTTCTGCAAAAAGGGCCAGGGGAAAAATGTGGCTTTGGTTTTAAGTGTCACCAGGAGCCTGGCATAAAGTGCTTAGATCCTGGTGAATGTGTTGAGGCTAGAAGTGAACTGCTGGGGAGCTGAGCTTGGAACTTGAACAAGGTAACAGCAGGAAGGAGCAAGTTTGACATACAC
This sequence comes from Ramphastos sulfuratus, assembly GCA_013399055.1. Lineage (NCBI taxonomy): Eukaryota > Metazoa > Chordata > Aves > Piciformes > Ramphastidae > Ramphastos > Ramphastos sulfuratus. Next base: position 63,905 of record WBNM01008922.1, on the reverse strand, counting down.
CTATAGGGGGTTTATATAGTTTTAAAATATATATAATTATATTTCTCCTCCTTTATTTAAATATTATGAGTCATAAGCTTTAGGATGCTTCGGATGTTTTAAATGTATGAATTAAGGCTTATTAAAATGCTGAAGATGTGAGGAATCTGGGGAGCTGATGTGAAAAAAAGAGTTCACTGGGTGAAATGAGCGGGCTAAGGATGACAGCTCTGACTGGGCAAAACAGCAGAGGTTGTGTTTGAGGCCAACAAGCAGGACTGGGATCTCAGCTCTGATTAGCACTGATTTGCTAATCTGGACAGTGGCAAAGTTTATCATTGTATGACTGAGGATAAATGAATTGTAAGACTAAACATATTAATTTTAATATCACAAAGTACTTGTAATGCAAATAACCTGTCATATTATGCTTAAATACATGGATGGAAACAAAATTTCAGTAGAAACAAGTTTTATTTCACACAGCTTGATCTTCCCCATCCATTTTGATGGCCAGCTATGTACTACCACCCAAATAATTATGATGAGACCTATTTCAGCTTGAATTTAAATATACAGATGTACAAATTAGATTCTGACTCAAAATTTCAGCATTTTTTTTTTATTTGGAGGCTGAGAACAGTTCCCTTGACTTGCAGGTAGGTACTTCCAGAGGCTGAAACTGAATATAGGCTTCATTGAATCCTTGCACCTTCTGATACCTTCTACTGAATAATCCAGTAATAGATTCTCAGATAGAATTTAAGATTGAAGGTAGCAACTGTGAGAACAGTCAGGTATTTCATCTAGCCAACTATTGTGCATATAAATCTATTCCAGGCATCATCTATACAAGAAAGAATTTTGACAAGAAATAAAAAAATTAATTAGGAAAAAGGGGAAAGGAAAAAAGGCATTTCAGAGTTTCAGAGTTAGAGCTTCTGGAACCAAATATGCTATGCAGAGAGTTTGCATGATGCAAGAATGAAATTATTTTGTCTCATATTAGAGGGGAGAAAAAAAATAATTTAAGAGTAGGTAGGCAAAGAAAGGATGCAAGGAAAAGGAGCAATTACAGGTTGTAAACATAAAATAATAGGATAATAAAAAAAGCTGTTATTAGAAAATTTTTTTGGGTCCTCTCTTGAGGCTATCCAAGGAAAACCTTAGCTACTGAGGTTCAAGCCTGGCATCTATCAAGGTCACAGGATGTTAGGGGCTGTAAGGGACCCAAAGAGATTGTTGAGTCTAACTCCCCGGCTAGAGCAGGACCAGACAATCAGGTCACACAGGAACACATCCAGACAGGCCTTCAAAGGCTCCAGAGCAGGAGAGTCCACAACCTCTCTGGGGAGCCTGTGCCAGTGCTCTGGGACCCTTACAGTCAAGAAGTTCCCCCTTGTGTTGAGCTGTGCTGCAGCTTCCATCCATTGCTCCTTGTCCTATCCCAGGGAGCAAGTGAGCAGAGTCTGTGCCCCCCACTCCTGCCCTCCAGTCCTCAAATATTTATGAACATTTATTAAATCCCCTCTTAGTCTTCTCTTCTCCAGATGAAGCAGACCCAAGTCCCTCAACCTCTCTTCATCAGGCAGTGCTCCAGTCCCCTAATCAGAAACTACTGGGCAGACTGTGTCTTACCCAGATTTCACATCTCTCTAGAAACATGTCTGTCTGTCTGTCTGTCTATCTATCTATCTATCTATCTATCTGCCTGCCTACCTACCTACCTACCTACCTGCCTCCCTACCCACCTACCTACCTGCCTGCCTCCCTCATCTCTGTCTCTATTGCTATTGCTCTCTGTATCTGTCTCTGTCCCTATTTCTATCGATCTCTGTCTCTATCTCTGTCTCTGTCTCTCTCTCATCTCTGTCTCTGTGTTTCTGTCTCTCTGTCTCTGTCTCTCTATCATCTCTATCTATCTCTCTCTACCATCTCTATCTCTGTGTCTCTGTCTCTACCTGTATCATCTCTATCTCTGTCTCTGTCTCTCTCTCATCTCTGTCTCTGTGTTTCTGTCTCTCTGTCTCTGTCTCTCTATCATCTCTATCTATCTCTCTCTACCATCTCTATCTCTGTGTCTCTGTCTCTATCTATCATCTCTCTATCTCTGTCTTTGTGTCTCTATCTCTGTCTCTATCATCTCTGTCTCTGTCTCTTTCTGTGTCACTCACTAATCTCGATCAGTAAGAGAGTGGCATAGGATGTGACTGTTGATGTCATTTTTGTTTGCTTGTGCTTGCTGAGTCCTGGCTGAGGGAAGAAAAGAAAACGACTGTTTCCTTCCAGGGCCATGATAAACCAACATTTTCCTTTTAGTGAAATCCTTTATTCACAAGCAGTCAAGGTGCAATTTGAAATTTGTGTGGAGGAAAGCCTTTTGTTCAACCTTCTTCTGAATGTGCTGAAAGCAGATTCTCTGGTCTTTCTAATTTCACGACAGAGGGCAGTAAATCTGTTAGAGATGTTGGCATTGAAACCTAAGAAAACAATCTACTGTTCTAGTGGGAGGTGCCTATGGCAGGGGGTTGGAACTAGATGATCTTGAGGTCCCTTCCAACCTTACCACTCTATGATTCTTTGATAATCTGACTGCTTGCCGTGGAAGTTTAAAATTCCAAGAACATGGATATGCTTTTTTTTTTTTTTTCCAATTTAACTCAAATTTAATCACAAATTTAATACTACAGCTAGCCACTCAGCACTGTAGCTTGCCTATTGTGTAATGATTTTTAATTAAAATAAAAAAAATCCTTGAGTTTATTTGTATAATAGTGAAATTACGACATGTCTGAGCTTGATTATTCAAAGAACTGCTATACAATTATATACAGCATTTGTCCTTCTGGTGACCCTTTCTTTTTTTGTGATTGCAGTTTTGACAGGTGCTTTTGCTTCAGGCCACTCAGAGACTTTACACTATTAACTGTGGTGACATTTTTCTCTCTTGAATTGTTCCAGGGGACAAAAAAAAAGCAGCTGATGAGAAAGTTCGACTTTTTCTTTTGTTTCTCTCTGTATCTTAAGGGCTTAATGTTAGTGCCATGGTGACAACATAAAAAGTTAACATTCATCCTTAGTTTCTTCAGAGTCATGACACAGACATTTCTATGGGTTATGGGAAATTCAGCAATATAGGTACATGTGTGGAAATTGGCAACAGTAAACATCCACCAACAGCTGAATAGAATCAGTGTTGGTATTCAGATCCTAACCTAGGACAGGTTATGAGAGTTGGGGCTCTGCAGCCTGGAGAAGAGAAGGCTTCCAGAAGACCTTGGAGTGGCCTTCCAAGATCTGAAGGAGGCTACAGGAGGGCTGAGGAGGGACTACTGACAAAGTCTTCCAATGACAGGACAAGGGGCAATGGGTTTAAACTGTCAGAGGGGAGATTGAAACTGGATGTTAGGAAGAAATTCTTTCCAGTGAGAGTGGTGAGGCACTGGCACAGGTTGCCCAAGGAGGTTGCGGAGCACAGAATCACAGAATGATGATCACATTAGGTGCTTCTGTGCTCTACAACCTCCCTGGAGGTGTTCAAGACCAGGTTGAATGAGGCTTTGAGCGACCTGTTCTAGTGGGAGGTGTGCCTGCCTATGGCAGGGGGCTGGAACTGGATGATCTTTGAGGTCCCTTCCAACCTAAACCTTTCTATGATTCTATCTATTGTCCAAAGAAATCAGTTATCTTTTTTTTTTTTTTTTTTCCCCCAAGGAATTCTGCATAAGGTTTTTGGACTACAATTAAAGCAACCCATAGATCTGAGCCAGCAGTCTCACTGCAGTCTTAGGATCATTTGGAAAAGAAAGTTTAAACACCATTCCCCATGTGTTTAATCTGACACAACACTGACTTAATGGTTTAGGCAACGTTTCATGGCAGACCTTTACTACAGACAGAGTTTTACCTTTGTTATGCAGAACATGATAACAGCACTTGAATCACTGTAAATCAAAACTGTCTCTGCCACATCCACTTATGTCAAATATGCCATAAAACTTTTTATAGTTGTTGGAAGGTGAGGAAGCAATTACCCATTGAAAGCTTGATAGACTATGCAGCCCAGAATCCAAAACCTACTCTTTTACTTTGTATTTCTGTCACGGGATTGAGATTTTTGAATAAATGAATTCTCTGCATGTTAAAAATCACAACAAACCAACCCCAAGCCTCCTTTTTCATTCAAATTGTATATAGATTTAAACCAACATACATGGAACTTACAAATATTTCCTAGCCTGACTTTATGGGGCTAAATCTTATGTAACCTTTATTTGGCTTAATGTCTCCAAAGTGTTAGTTGCATCTCTATTTAACTCTGTTTTCCTTGAATGAATAAATCTTCTTCTTCTCTCTGTGTGTATGCATATGTATAGCTACATAAATATGTATATGTATCCATTTTGTCTCATACCTCTTTGCATTATTACCAGGCATCCTAGTAAGACTGCTGATGCTGAATGATTTCCCTCTTTTATGCTAGAATGATTCTGGCACTGAAAATATGTTGCTTGAAACTTCTCTATGGAAAAAGGATAATGTGTAAAGAGGATGTCTAGTCCAATGTTCACCTCATTAATCTGGCTCCAAGGAGACCTGGATATGATTCTTTGCTCCACCACAGGTATCCTGTTTGACCCTTGGCAAATCATTATGCCTCTCCATCTCCATTCTTCAAACTGTCAGATAAGTGAGGATGTGTGTTTATCTCTCTTGAGAGGGGGCAAGGTAGGTAAAGAATAGGAGCAAAGAGGAAGGTTTTGAGGATAAACATTCCAATATGACAATAATGGATCATACATGGCACTCTGCTACCCCACTCTCCTGCCCAACACCACCCCCCCAAAAAACAAAACAAAACCCAAGCAAACAAAACCCCCAATATTGTACATGAAATCATCTGGGCTGCCATTTTTGCAGGCTTGATGCTCTACCATTGTCTGCCACATACTGTTAGTGATTCTAGTGTAACTGTGAATAAAAGACCACCACTCCATTCATGCAGGAACATCATCTTGGCAAAGGGAGTATAAAAAAGGCAAATATTCATTCCTGGTTTGTTTTAGATACTATAAATTCATGCCTTCAGAGTGAGCTTTGATAACAATCTTGGGTTTATTATTGCTGTGACACTGATACATTCAGCTACCTGCCTGGTGTTTGATTTGAGTGGGATGCCCTGTAGTGGTGTGAATCACTCTTTGTACACATGTGGATCTATTAAGCCAACATCCTCCTGGAAATCAGAAGGGTTCAACAGCCTTGTTAAGCATCCCAAAAAGCAGAAGCAGCATGTTGCACGTAGATCAGTGGCAGAAGCTTTGTCATCACATTTGATTTGTTTTCTATACTTTTAATATAGACATTATTGAGAAACAATCTACTAAGAAACCTACTAAGAAAGGGGAAGGAGATGATGTCTTCTTGTGAAAATAGAAGCAGTGACTTCAAGCTTACATTACTTTATATTGAAGTAGTATATCTGTAGTTAATATATGTAGCATCCATATATCTTTCTTCACGTGTTTCAGGTAATGCAACTGCATTATGAAGTCATGATCAGAATGCCTCTGCAACACCTCAGAGAATGCAGCCAGCCACCTACCATGACAGAACAATGTTTTGTTTGAGCCAATATTTTTTTAAACTCTGCATCCAAACAAAAGTTCCTAAACCTGTATTGAAACACTCAATGAAGCCTTGTTTAAAAAATAAGAAGTTAATAAACTGAGGGAGAGTAGGCTCAAATCTTAGGAATAAGTTCTTCAATACAAAGTGGTGAGACTCTGGAATAGGTTGCCCAGGGAGGTCGTGGCTGCCTCTGCCCTTGGGGTGTCCAAGGCTCGGTTGGATGAGGCCTTGAGCAGCTGAGTCTAGTTTGCAGTCTTGAAAACATAGCAAAGGCTCAACATCCTAGCATACAGCTTTTCCCAGGTTATAGATACCTTAGTAAGTTTGTGCTCAAAGCTCACCCCATCTTTTTGTCATGATAAAGCACCTACTTCATCAGTTCACTCATAAAGAGTGTTGACCCCTTTGGTGTTTCAAGGATCTCGTTATACTTTCATTTGTCTTCTAAGATGTTATGATAAAATGATTCACAGGATTTTCCTGCTCATGGTGAGGAGGTTGGAGTAGATCCTCTCTGAGGTCTCTTCCAACCCTAAGACATTCTCTGATTCTATGAAGCTCTTCCATGCAACATGTGGTGTTCACATATGTGGAGTGATGTGTTAGTCTTATTAAAGTGTTAGTCAAAGACAAAGCAGAGGAGAAATTCAAGATGACAAACCTCTCTAAGTATTTTCTTTTTGAGGATTTCTGTGTCTATCTTTCCTCTCTGGTTGTTTAATGGATTTCCCCTCCCCCCCTCCTTTTCATCCTGATCATCCTCATCAAAATAACAATTGATTTCCATCAAAACCTATGAAGGAGAAAATATATTTCCATTCTTTTCTAATGCCAGGAATTTCTTTTTAAAGGTAAACTCTTTCTGTATAAAGCTATTATTTTATATGAAGAACCTGGATCAGAATGACAGCGATGACAGAAACATCATTTACAGCAAGAAAGAAAAAAGAACATTGTAATTTAAGTAGATCATGGAGAGAATCATAGAATGGTAAGGTTGGAAGGGACCTCAAAGCTCATCTAGCTCCAACCCCCTGCCATAGGCAGAGACACCTCCCACTAGTGCAGGTTGCTCAAGGTCTCATCCAACCTGACCTTGAACACCTACAGGGAGGTTGTGGAGCACAGAAGCACAGAATGTGATCTTCGATCACATTCTGTGCTTCTGTGCTCCACAGCCTCCCTGGGCAACCTGTTCCAGTGTCTCACCACCCTCAATGTAAAGAACTTCCTCCTAACATCCAGTTTAAATTTCCCCTCTTCCAGTTTAAACCCATTTTAGATTAAATATGAAATTAAAGTTCAATACCTTAAGAAATAAAAATTATTTAACTTCTCTCAGTCACCATTGGCTTTCTCACTTGGAAGAACTGGCTTTACCTTGATGAAACAATAAAATTTGCAGGTTAATAGCAAGAAATCTGGCAAGTTCTTGCAACATAGCAAAGGGTAAAAATGATTAAGTTACTAGGCTGTTGGATATTAAAGAGATTAATGGGCTTTTTAATGGCTGTATGAATTAATTTGCATGAATGATACCTGGAACACGAAGAAGAATGAAAAGCTCTTAATGCCAGCATAAATGATCTGTATTCTTTTAAAGGATCATACATTGAAAAACAAAAGGGAAAATCCTTTGATGCAAATGTCACCTTTACCAAAATTCCCAAGTTCATAGAAAGTCTAATTAAGGTGCTGGCCAAGACAGCACTGCTAATGATTTTCTAAAAGGTCTCATCATTCTTTGGACGATCATGGGATGATTAAGCAAGGTTGTTTTAAAACAAATAGCCTTTATTCTGCTTTTGTACTTGATTCTGGTGCCACTGTGATTGCTAATTATAAAGACTCTCTTGCATCTCATTTGAGGTCTTGAAAACACAGCAAAGGTTCAACATCCTGGCACGTAGCTTTTCCCAGGTTATCCCAGGTTATACCTTACTAAGTTTGTGCTCTTATACCTTAGTACTTTTGTGCTCTTATTCCTTAGTACTTTTGTGCTCTTATACCTTAGTACTTTTGTGCTCAAAGCTCACCCCATCTTTTTGTCATGATAAAGCACCTACTTCATCAGTTCACTCATAAAGAGTGTTGATCCCTTTGGAGTTTCAAAGATCTCATTGTACTTTCAACGAGGTCTTGAGTGACCTGTTCTAGTGGGAGGGGTCCCTGCCTATGGCAGGGGGGTGGAACTAGATGATCCTTGAGGTCCCTTCCAACCTTACCATTCTATGATTCTATGTTATGATAAAATGATTCACAGGAGGCTTTATTCATCATCATCATCATCATCATCATCTTTACTTGTAAGAAGAAGGGAGATGGCTTGAAGATTGTGTTACCTGTTTCCCCTCCTTTTTGAGGAGAGGTTCATAGCTGAGTTACCAGACTGATCTACTTAGCATGTGCCACATGTTCTATGTATCAGCAGTAAGAGGAGAATGGCAACTAATATTCATGTGCAAAGCAGCTCCACATTGTATCCATGCTGACTCTGGAACAGGCAGACTGTATACAACAGGGCAGGGGAGAAACTCCATGAACAAAGGGGGTCAAAGAGCAAGGAAAAAATAGCCCAAATAAATTGTTTGAAGTAGCACTTTTCCTCAGTTTTACTTTTTGTAAATGGATACACCAGAGCCAAGTAAGTTACAATGTGGTTTCCTTTTAATTTTCTCTTTTCTTTTCTGTTTACTTTTTTAATCCTTTCCCCCTTTTTTTCTTTTCCTTTTTAAAAAAAATTTTCTTTTTTATTTTCCTTTTTATTCTTTTCCCTTTTTAATTTTAATTTTCTTCCTTTTCCTTTATTTCCCCTTTTTCTTCCCTCTCTTCTCTTTTTTCCCTCTTCACCTTTTTTTCTCTCCTCACCTTTTTTTCTCTCTTCCCTTTTATTCTCTCTTCACCTTTTTTTCTCTCTTTTATTCTCTCTTCACCTTTTTTCCTCTCTTTTATTCTCTCTTCACCTTTTTTCCTCTCTTTTATTCTCTCTTCACCTTTTTTCTCTCTTCCCTTTTTTCTCTCTTCACCTTTTTTTCCCTCTCTTCCCTTTTGTTTCTCTCTTCCCTTTTTTTTCTCTCTTCTTTTTTTTTTTTCTTCTCTCTTCCCTTTTTTTGATCCCTGTCTTGATTACAGGCTGTAGGGATGCCAGACTAATTTGATGTAAAATTAGACCACTGCTGAGACCCAGAAAAGGTCTTTGTGTTATTAGACCTCTGTGTATGTATAGTGACATCTTTACCACTGCTGTTTCCAGTGGTTTGTACAGATGACACTGGTAGCCCTCAAGCTGGAAATTGTAAATAGGATCATAGCAGCATTAAATCCACCTGCAGATTTTCTGGAACTGTTGAATCTCTCCAAGCTGACTAAGCATTCTTAAGGCAGGTAGAGTGTGGAAGAGAAAAAAAAAAAAAAAGCTGAAAACCTGCTATAATGTTTAAGAACATAACTCCCAAACAGGATTTTGTAAGTTGGCAAAAGTGATTCTGTTGCAAGTTTTCAGAAAATGGTGATAAGGGAACTAGCTCACAAGCTGGTCCCACTGAAGGACTTAAAAGTTGGACCCCTTAAATATAGGTCTGGAGCTAGCATATAGTTTTCTAGGGAGAATAAGGTGAGAAAGTGATGGGGAGAGTGGAAAATCACTGCAGTCAGCACTCTCAGCAGAGGAGACATTTTATCTAGGCTAAGAGAAAAGGGTTGGAGAGAAGCAGTTCATGTTTTAGAAGTCATCTTACCTAATGGTAGAGGTTTAGAAGGGCCTGGTCTTAAAAGTCTTTTCCAACCCTAAGATTCTAAGATAGGTAGCTCATCTGGGTTTTGGGATTTTTTGCTTGTTGGTTTAGTTGTTTGTCTGTTTTGGGTTTTGTTGTTGTTGTTGTTTTTCAGTCTGTGGAGGAAGAAAACAAGTTCCAGAGGCAGGTTTGTCCCTGATGAATTTATATTCTTCCAAATGGCATTCAGTCCCAAAATCCCTTCTGAATCTCCAGCTTTACATGGATGCCCAAAGTCAGCTGCTTCGCTGATTTGGTTATTCCTGTATGTTTCTGTGGGATAAATGTATTGAAAGACCTGAAAGAAACCTCACTAGTGTCAACAGATGTCAGCTCATACCTGCCCAGGCATAATATTATTCAGGACAGAATCACAATTCTTTAATGGAATAACATTTCTGCTGAGGGAATGTGCAAATTATCTTGAAATAGAACTGACTCAAAAGTGAGTAAAGTTGTCAAGAGTTAACTCATTAACATCATTACTATTCAGTCAGGTGTTCTGTCTGTTCATACAATCACCTTTTTTTCTTTTTCTTTTTTTTTTTTCCCCCCTGGATTTTATAGCAGGAACAAATTTCCAGCAGACATCTCTGCTAGGATATAAAATCTGACAATCAATCTTGAAAAAGACAGGCTAAGATTGTGATAGACACTGCAAACTTTTACAACCACAAATATGCCTGGAATAAAAGGTTTAGTTACAGTGGATATCCTGTCCCAAAGCTGGCACAGGTTGTTATGATGAAAACACTTTAATTTTTCACATTTTAGTGATTTTTGAACCAGTATTAAATCAATGGGGAAAGCATTTTTATGTTTTCCACTGCCGGTTTTGCTATCATAAATGTGTTTTACAAGTTCTTCTTTGACAGTTTGTGTTTTGGAACATTTTCCTGCCTGCTGCTGGGTGCAATAAGAGAATCACTTGGTTTATGTCACTTAATGTAATAGGACCTTGAGAATCCTGTCCTTTTAACACCAAGCTTTTGGTGCTATGCCTGTCTCATAGCTCTACACCAAATGAGCTTATTTGCTCTTTTCGTTTCTAAAATAGCAGCAGCTGAGAAAAACAAACAAAACATCATCATTCTATAGGGGTTTTTTTTTTGTTGTTGTTGTTGAAAACACTGAATATATTTCAACTGAATAATTTATCAAATAGAAAAAAACCAAACAAACCAACAACTATGGCAGATGTGGACACATCTGGATGGTACTTCATGGCAAATGCAGCTCGGTGACTTGTGTAGCCTTTCCTTTTACCTGGACACACTTCCCAAATAGGCATCTTCATCTGTGCTGCTTTCTAATGAGAAGCCAAGCTAGAGAATATAAAAAAAAAAAAAAAAAAAGAGAGCAGGAATAATCTTAATCCCAATCCCTAGAAAAGCTGGCAGTAGCATTTGGAAAGAATAATTTGTGCTTTAGGTTGGATTATTGCATTTTATTTTGAACCTAAAAGCAGTTTATTTTCTGCAGAACTATGTCTGATGTTACCAAAACATCTGTTATGAAACATTACAACTTCTCAGGCAGATCTCACATGAGCTTGATGTAAATTCTGTTGCCAGGGACTTTTCATCAGGGCCTCCAGTGACAGAAAAAGGAGGGGATAGTTTTAAGCTATGGGAGAGGAGGTTTAGAATGGATTTGAGGAGGAAGTTCTTCAGTATGAGGGTGGTAAGACTTTGTAATCGGTTGCTCAGGAAGGTTGTGGATGCCTCCTCTTTGAAGATGTTCAAGGCCAGGTTGGATGAAGCCTTGAGCAGCTGAGTTTAGCTGAGAGGTGTCCTTGCCCATGGCATGGAGATTGGAGCAGATGATTTCTGAGGTCCCTTCCAACCTAAGCCATTCTGTGATTCAATGATACTTACCTGTCTGCCACCTGGCAATTAATTTTTGCAAGCTGATTGAAATGGTAGTAAAAACCAACATGAGTATGCCTTTTCCCACTGCTTTTTCTCCCTGATCTTGTTCTGTGAATGCTCATAAAATACTCAATGATATTTTTTTTTCCAGTAGTCCTATTACAGTATTAACTTTTTTTTTTTTTTTTTTGGCTTCATGAAATGTATAAATTCATGAATCTTAAAATTAAACCAAAGAGTTTAAGAAGATTAAAAATAGACTTTCATTATAAAGAAGATTATTATAGATGACTAATTATAATTCTCTGCATCACTTCCTTACTTAGTATTAAATTTAAACATCTCTGACTCTGGCTAGATGTCCTCAGCATATGTCTGAAATTTTCTAACTTAGTGGTCCCTGCTTAGGATACTTTTCTAGGTCATAAGGCTGAGAAAATAGCCTTTTTTTTTTTTTTTTTTGCCAGTCTCTGCCTATCTGTTATTTTATTAGACTGAGTTCTGGCAGCAGATGTAGTGATGGAATTTAAATACAGTTGACACTGATTGAACTAAGAGACTCTTCAAAGGCACACTTACAATACACTGATATCTGACCCACTGTTATATAAAGGTCAGACAAACTGGATAGCTTTTATGGAGCTCATTATTTAATCTTAATATTAAAGAAAACTTAGCAGAGAAGACCCTAATCAGGATTTGTAATTAAGTGAGAACATCATTCATAACCTGATTGTAATTGCAGGATTTTATAGCCCTTTTCCAGAAATCAGCCTCTTGCACAGCTGATGTAATGCAAAGGGTTTTACACAAAGCTTGCCTTAGACTGTTTGCAAATCAGTTATTAAATGCATTATATGAATGTTTAATCTGCAGTGGCACTCATAAAATGTTGCCTCGCTGACAAAATGTTAAGTACTTCCCAAACCATGGTTTAAAGCAGTAAGATAAAGAATAAGGTAAAAGCCAGAATAGTAATTGAATTAGATGATAACTGGCTCACATTCAGATTGCATCTTCCTGCCACATGTGGCTTTAGCTCAGAAATACAAAGTGTATAACCACCTTTGTCATGCCTGTATGGGTGGGAGGTGTCCCTGCCTGTGGCAGGGGATTGGAACTAGATGATCCTTGAGGTCCCTTCCAACCTTACCCTTGTATGATTCTATGATTCTATGCTTATATACCTAAGGTCTCCTTCAATACACCTCCACAATATTCCAAATTAACTTCATGTGGAGTGCAAGTACCACATCAGCTCCAATGTAAGTCACTCTTTGGCCCCGAATCTGATTAATCTGAATGCTCTTTTTAGCAAACTAGNCCATTCTATGATTCTATAATAGCTCCCTTGGTACCATTAATATTTAACTTTTCCAAGACCATGATACCTCAAAGATATTTGCTTTGTGGGTTATACATCCGTTAGGCTGAAGCTTTCCCACTAATGTGTTGTGGTCATTCATTTATCATGATTCTGCAAAGCTGAGCGTGGCACAGGGCTCGTGCTGAATCAAACTGATTACAAGAGAAGGTTTCCATACAAGTCAGTTAAAATTAGTTAATGATATCATGGAGGTCTTAATAGTTTCAGGCTATTTTGCATGATCTTCATTATTAACAGTAGCTTTAGATTTACTTATTTACTTAGGAGAATGTAAATAAGCTAAGCTTATTTATTTGGGAAAGTCTTATGGGGAGAGGCTGAGGGCGCTGGGGTTGTCCAGCCTGGAGAAGAGGAGACTTAGAGGGGACCTTATCCCTCTCTGCAACTACCTGAAGAGAAGCTGTAGTCAGGTGGGGGTCAGGCTCTTCTCCCAGGTAACTTGTGACAGGACAAGAGTGTGTGGTCTGGAGCTGCACCAGGGAAGGTTTAAGTTGGATATTAGGAAGCACTTCCTCATGGAAAGGGTGAGTGGGCATTGGAATGGACTGCCTGGGGAGGTGGTGGAGTCACCATTCCTGGAGGCCTTTAAGAAAAGATTGCATGTGGCACTTGGTGGCATGGTTTAGCTCATGGTGTTGGGTTATAGGCTGGACTCGATGGTCTCTGAGGTCTTTCCAGCCTCAGTGATTCTGTGATTCACATTGCAATGCCAGGCCCCACTGTGAGAGCTCCTTGCTATGTTTCAGTGGCACATGCTTAGCCTCGCCATGCAGTTCCAGGTACCCAGGTTTCTAACTGCATGCAGATGGATAGCAGGGGAAAAACCAGCAGTAGGGTCAGTGAGCATGCCTAAAAGAACATGGCCCATAGCTTTTGGTGCAGTTGGCATTGCTGGTCTCAAGGGTCAAGTACCAAAACTGAGAGAGAAGGCTTTATTGGGATCAGGGCTGTGTCCAGCCTAAGAAGAGACCCTTTCAAATCTTTCCTGGGTGATATCAACATTGTAACTTACACAGGAATCCTTTAGCTTTAAGACATTTTACTTTTGCTTCAGAGCAGCCAAGAATCCTCGCTCTTTACTGCTTTATTTACTCACAAAAATCTTTCAGAACTAGAATTATTTATTGTAGTGTTTGTCAGTCCTCGGAGAGAGAAAGTGAGCAAGAATGTGAAGATTCAGAAATAAATCTCTGCTATAATATTCATGATCTTGACCATTTCTTTTTACCAGACTATGGGGAGATCACAATGGCTTATGGTTTTAGCTATTTGGATATAGCATTTATTAAAAGCTGTCTTTAAAGTCCCCAGTGGGGCAGTCACTCCTACTGTCTGATTTTATGAATAGGATTTGCAATTCTAAGAATTTTAGCACATGAAAGAGGTTTCACTTGATTGAACAGTTAATTGTTGTAGAAGCTTAGACTCACTTCTCAGCTGATAAAGGACCACCAACCAACCAATCCTCTGTGCCATCTGCATTCTCAATTTTCCTTTCCTATATTTTTTACCAAGTGTAAATGAGCAGCACTGACCTAGAAAGCACTGTGGCATTTTCAAAGGGCTACTGCAAGGGTTTTGAATTTTGGACTGCATAGTTCATGAAAAGTATCAAGTGTATGTAATATGCATCATTTGCTCTCCTTACAACACAATTTTATTCCATGGTCAGATTCTCCTTTTTCTCCTATGGTCTCCTTTCCTTATAGAATTTCAGATAAGCTTCCTTCCCCATTTGTATAAAATATTAGACATTTTGAATCTTATTTAGGGAGGAAAACTGACTGAGCTCTGCACAGGGAGAAACAACTGCCTGCAAATGAGGAATCAGAGGTTACATCACTTGTAAGAAACCGTAGTGATGATTTCTCTTTAATATTAAGATGGGCTGGTGTGTCTGAACCATGCCATAGAAAGCTATGTCCTGATTACACTGATGAAGACCCAGTAATCCAGAGGACACCTGCAAAGCTGAGTTCTGCCATCCACTGCACTATATCCCACATTAAGGTGATGCAATTGCAATCCCTTCACAGAATCAATGCAAAAAGGGAAAAAAATTGAGTAGAATCATTTAAAAAAAACCCAAATGAGTCTATTCTTGACCTTCATTTAACAGGAAAGAAACTGTGTCACACCAGCAATTTATTACAGTAGTTTCTTGCATGAAATGACACAGTTTATAAGTCCACATGAAAAAAAACATGCAATAGGACAGAACTGTTCAGTGTTAGATGGCAATCACTGCATGAATTGCAAGAAAAGAGTAAAAACCAAGTTAATGAAGTGCCCTGGAAGAATTTCAGAAAGTAAAAGCTCAGGAGATAATATTCTCTTAAAAGCTAGCTGCAGATGAGCTGGTTTAAGAAGTAGTAGGATTTCCACACTTCCTAAGAGGAGAGGGTAGTTTTCTCCCTGTAGACCACCAGTTGACTAACATTTTACATCTCTGCTTCTATTGGTTCAAAAAGATGTTCCTGAAGGGCTTGCAGAAAATCCCTTCTTCCTCATTGCCTCAAGGGAAAAAGAGAATGAATAAAAAGTGTAGATGATTTCTGCCCCCCCCTCCCTTTTTTTTTTGTTCTAGGCATTAAATAGCTCTGTTGTAACTTCCATTCCTTCAACTAGTGGAAACAACTGAGACTAAAGAGGAGAGAGGGGAAGAAACAAGGTGCTGGATAAATTGACTGTGTCTTCCTTCAAAGAAGCTATCAGATCCCAGCTGGGTGAGGAGTATCAGTTGAACACTTGCCAAGGAGTATTTAGCTCACATAAGTGTACCCTTTTTTTTGGTGCTGTTTTATAAGATGTAGAGCTTTTAGTCACCCCTTTCTAAGGTGCATAGCTAAAATATATAATTAAATTGAAGCTGGATAAGCACCCAGAGTATGAAGGCTGCCAGAATGGTTAACATCAAGAGAGTGCCCTGAAATACAACAGTGGTACAACATAATTTTCTCCTTCTCTTGTGCAATGTTTGGAAAAGAAACATTTTTCATTCTGCTTTTTCATCTTTGGGGAAGAAGCAGTTTTCAGCTATTCAGGAACAATCCTGTTTGGTTAGTGGCAGACACTTGCTTCAGCCACTGTTATCACTGGTGGCATTCTGAGCCACTGGCTGAAAGAAGTTTCTTAATTTCAGCAGGTTTGTGATTTTCCCCAAGACAGAGGGAGAACAGTTCACTCCAGGTTCACTGCTCTGATACGGCAGCAGAGGCTGTGCAAGTTCCACGTAGCCTCATAGATGGGCTGAGACAGAGGATGTTTGAAAGGATGATGCTTGCAGCATGCTGTTTCAGAGTTTGGGGCTATGGCAAGGCACATAGACGAGGTAAGGAGCAGCTGAAGGCAAAGCTGAGGTTTGGCAGCTCCTGCAGTATCAGGGAGTGTGGCAACAGCTGCTGGGAGAGCTGCTCCTGCAGACACCCCAAGCTCAAGACAACAAAACTCCTGCACAGGGAAGGACAGCTACAGATCTTTTAAACTCTGCAACAGAACATCATTTAGCTCACTCACCTCTTACAACACACTAAGCACAGACTTTCCTTCATATTTAGCATCTGCAGTAGCCTCTAATTTGCTTTGGAATTGCATCTACTTCAGTGTTGATTAATTCAGAAGATATCTTAGTCAAGTTTGATCCCTCAGCTTCTGCAGCTGACTGTGTTTCAGAAAACAACCAGATGCTCTGTAGAGCATTTGGAAAAGCTATTGTCTGAGAATGACTGGTAATAAAAGCACAGTGGATATAAGAAGGCACTATAAATCATGTATGTGCAAATAATAAACTGCTATATTGAGCAATCAGTTCCCTAAGATCTTAATATCCCCAGTTTACAGCATGAGAGTAAAATCAATGAAATATTAAGTCCTTGAAATATGAGTTTGTGTTTCTTCTTCCCTTCAATATGTTTGAGACAAATCTAACAGCAGTGACATGGTTTAATGTGACCATTTCTTAGGATGGAAGATGAAGCCATGCTAGAAGAAAAAGATGAAAGACACTAAACCAAAGCCAATATGGAGGTTTTGATTGATAGGGAAATAGCCTCATGGTGATGGTGAATGAAAGGGGTGAGGGGAGAGAGGAAAGACTTGGAGAAAAATATATAAATGTGAAAGCTACACACTTATTTGTCATCAAAGCTGTCATTGCTCTAGTTCTGCTGTCTGTTCACTGCCTGTGTTACAAACACTGCTGTGATGACCTCATCAGGGTCTCACTGGAATCTCCCCCAGCCACCATCTTCAAGCACTCCTTGGGTGAAGACAGCCTGGGAGGTGCAAAACTCAGCCACAGGTCAGACGGCTGACAAGGTGTAGCAATTCTGCTGGGAACAATTCTGTTACACATCAGCTAAATGTTTCTCTGTGTTTTCACAGCACAGTCCCTCTGCACAGCAATACAGGAGAGTTGTGCTGCCACTCAGACTTAGACAGGCTGAGAGTTTGGGCAGGGAGGAACTGAATGAAGTTCAACAGGGGCAAGTGTAGAGTCATGCATCTGGGAAAGAGCAATCCCATGGATCAGTACAGGTTGGGGACTGACCTGCTGGAGAGCAGTGAAGAGGAGAGGGAGTTGGGAGTCTTTGGTGGATGGAAGGATGAGCATGAGCCAGCAGTATGCTCTGGTGGCCAGGAAGGCCAATGCCATTCTGGGGTGTATTAGAAGGGATGTGGTGAGTAGGTCTAGGGAGGTTCTCCTGCCCCTCTACTCTGCCCTGGTGAGGCCTCATCTGGAGTACTGTGTCCAGTTCTGGGGCCCCCAGCTCAAGAAGGACAGGAGCTGCTTGAGAGAGTTCAGCACAGAGCCACAAAGATGATCAAGGAAGGTGAACAGATTCCTTATGAGGAGAGCCCAAGGGAGCTGGGGCTTGGAGCTTGGAGAGGAGGAGACTGAGAGGTGACCTCATTCATGAGTGCCAGGAGGCTGGAGCCAGGCTTTGCTGGGTGATGCTCAGTGACAGGACAAGGGGCAATGGGTGGAAGTTGAGTTATAGGAGGTTCCATGTGAACCTGAGGAAGAATTTTTTTTCCCTGTGAGGGTGACAGAGCACTGGAACAGGCTGCCTAGGGAGGCTGTGGAGCCTTCCTCTCTGGAGATATTCAAGAACTGTCTGGATGTGTTCCAGTGATCTGCTCTAGCTGATCCTGCTCTGGCAGGGGGGCTGGACCAGATGATCTTTCAGGGTCCCTTCCAGCCCCTGACAGTCTATAATTCTGTGATTCTATATTGCTGTATTGTCCACTTCAATATAGAAATCTACTAAAGACACTAGAATGCAGTGTAATTTAACTGTGTAACTGGGAGGGAAGTGTGCAAGGAGCAGTATGCCAAATTACTTTAAAGTTATTTCAGGAATTATTGAAAAAATAGGAATTATTTAAAAAAAAATGAATTTCACAGAAAGATTGCTCTAAATTTGCAGAGAGATGCACACATAAATTATTCAGACAATCCATCAAAAATTACAACTGTTGTATAAATTGCCCACTTCATCTTCCATCTCTCCTCACTGTTTTTCCACTTGGATACTGCTGTTACTCCTATTGCTGATGAGTTACCTTTACCACTTTCACACTTGCTTGACCTTTTAGACACTGCTTAAAGAATTGTGAAATCATATCATATTATCCCAAGAAAGGATTGAATAGTATATTCCTTTATGTGAATGATTTACATTTAACACACCCAGCAATGCCTCTATTGTCTGGAAAGGTAAGAAAAAAATGAAACTGAGCAATTCAAAGTGCACCTGCTGCACAGGCTATTTCCCTTTAAAATGATATGTCAGCGTGGCCACTATGGCAATAGCCTTTCTTCCAGTGAGAAGACAGTATCAGCAATTTGCTCAGCAGCAAAGGTGTTTGGGAGATGATTGTGATGGGTCCAGATCTGCAGTAATTAAATAGAAATCATGTTTAGCACAGTGTTTGCAGAGATTTTAAAGCCAGCATACTGAATGCCTATTTCCACTGTCCATTACTCTTGCATGATGAAGAAGGTTAAGTAGGTGACATGAATAATTTTAGGATGTAATTAAAGTCCAAACATCTCTGTCATACTGGGGGACATACTTGGGGTTGGAACTAGATGATCTTTGAGGTGCCTTCCAACCTTACCATTCTATGATTCTATGATTCTATGACATACATTCCAGAAAAGGTGGTCTGAGAAATATATATTAAGATGCCTAATTCCCCCTTGGGTTTTGTTTTAGTTTTTTTGGGGTTTTTTTTGGTTTTTTTGGGGTTTTTTTTTTGTTTTTTTGTTTTTTCATCTGATTTTTTTACCTTGACAGTATGTTTGTTACAGAAGAAACAGATTCAGCCTGTTCAGGCTGCCTGATGCTTTTCAGCACAAGCCTCCAGGTTTAGTTTACTTTAATTCTGCTAAACTTAGAGTGAAATCCATTTGGAAATCCTTCCTGATTAGTGTCAGTTCAGAACAGAGCTTTTTGGAAGCAGCTCCACAAAACTCAGGGGTTTTTTTGAAGTTTGATTAGAAGAGAGCATGTTGCTTTCCTTGTTAAATTGATCTTGTTTCATTGAAGATCTTTGGAGCCTGCAATGTGTTGGATCTGACAGAAGAAATCAGATGCTTTGGAGTCTTTGATGGGCTTTCTTCTGAGCCAGTGAAAATATGCCTGTATATGACTGTGTTCTAAGTTCTTAGGTGAGACCTCTCAATGTAAGTGAAGCTCTTTAGAGACATCATCTGCATGAAGCCTACAGCAACTTTACACCACCTCTACTCACGGAGCAGGCTGTGTGTGCATTCCCCTTACTGCAGTACCTCAATGCTTTTTGGTAACTGAAAGAGGTTTTGCTGCTGGTGCTACCAGTACAAGACACAGGAAAAGAGGGTTTGGATGTGTGGTGTTGTTCTTGGCCTCCTCACCCTTCCACAGACTCAGTAAGGCTGCAAGTAGGCAAAGGCTGCGTCTTTAGATTGTAAAGTTGAAAATGTTGTGTTATAAAGCTGGCATTTTCAACATGGTAAATGGCAACCTTACTTCTGGAGTTTATTACTTTTCCAGAGTTGCTTATTATCCTTTTTACCTGTACTCAATTTGATGTGGTATGTCTTTATGCAATGGCCATGATATGAGCTAGGCTTTTGCTCAGACAAGACCTCCCTGGTGTCAGAGAGGAAGTCTGCATCTAGCAGGTCATGACAGGATTTGGATTCAGATTTCACAATGCAGACTGCTGTGAGGGGCTTGAGAAATATTAAAAACAGGGCAGGGGATTGTCAAGAAATCAGAAGCTAAATGTAAGCTGAATGTAAGAAATTTTTTATGATTCTTTGTCTTTTTAGGTCTATTTTACACCCTGGAACACATATGATTTTTGTTAATTTTCAATAAAAAAGTCTACATGTTTAGTTTTGGTAAGAGTTCTACACCAGAATGGTTTTTATACTTTCTCTATCTTCCTATGAGCATTTGTAAGCCATTTTGTATTGACGTGTCAGGAAGTTTCACATACATTATACTCCTTGATATAAAAATAATTTTTAGATAATTACCTTTTTAAGGTCAGGACTCNTGAGCTTTTCATCACCCCAGACCCCCAGGTCCTTTTCCTCAGGGCTGCTCTCAGCCATTCCCCACCCAGCCTGGAGTTGGCTTGGGATTGTCCTAACCCAGGTGCAGGACCTTGCACTTGCCCTTGTTGAAGGTCACGAGGTTGGCCTGGGCACACCTCTGCAGCCTGTCCAGGTCCCTCTGGATGGATCCCTGCCCTCTAGCAAGATGAGATGACTGAAAGTTTGAAGAAGTTTTTCTTTGATTCTACAGCACAGCCTGCAACTGCTTCTCCTTTCTATAGGAAAAGGAATCAGACAAGACCAGCTCTCCTCGACAGAGAACTCTCCAAGGCATTATGTCTACTACAAGACACAACATCCATCTTTGCTTACTGCTTTTTAGAAAGGAGCTTCACACGAGGCCATACAAGAAATGTTATGCATGCATATGGATATAGGTATAAATATAGATGATATATAGATATAGAGGTAGATATATAGATGGATATATAGATAGACAGAGATAGATAGAAATGATCTAGAGAAACAAACTTTGACTTTAACCCCTGGTGCAAATTGGTGATTCAAGCAGAGGCTTCAAACTTTATAATTTCTAGAAGAAGACATATAAAGACACAAGTTCTGACTGCAAGTGGAAGAACATATTTTTACAGTAGGCTCCTGCAGCTGGGTGAAGTTGGCTGCCTCTTACACCACAGGGCTTTTTAAAATTTATGTTGCAGTAGCAACAGCTCCATGCCTAATGGTGGTTTACACTTGAATAAAGAATAATTGCAGATAATGGGTCTGTCAGCATGAACGGATTAGGGGGCTCAGCAGTGGTTCCATCATCACAGGGAAAATACTAATTTGAAATCCTGTTTCCTTTCCTTTGACCTTATGCCTCATTACTTTAATGGCATTAAGAGTTAATTTCTGGTAGAGTTATTTATTTATTTACTTACTGTGTTGCTTTGCTGGGTATGTAACATGGGAATTTTCACAAAGGGGCTTTCTGTCTCATGACATTTGTCATGTTATGGCTTAGTTCTAGGAATGCTGGATGTTTTTCACCAGTTTGAGGGCTAGCAGTGAGCAGATGGTGGAAGATTTGGGTAATCATTTGAAATGTAAGGGGAATGCAACAACTGAGGTCAAACCAACCTCTTTGCAAGAAGGCAAAGAGGAGAGATTCCTTCTGTCACCTTTTTTTTGATTTGCTTCTTTGATAGGAACACATTTTAAAATGAGTTTTTCTAATGAGACTTCCACTATGCATTCAAACATAATATATATATACACACACACTCTAAATATACACTATATATAGAGTGTATATATAAAGTATATATGTATATATATATAGTTTACATGTTGTCTCATAGCAGTTGAGTTGAATTCACTTGCAGCATCCCATTTAAAGGGATAAGCAACCAATTATGCATTTAGTTTTGTGTGCTGTAGCTATTTGGAAACTGCTTTGCATAGAAAATAAGGAATTAAAGTACTCTCACAGGATTAGGCTATTCCACAGCACACCATGTGGGTCCATCTAAGGAGTCTCTCCAGATGAGATGAGAGTTCAAAGCTTAGAAAAAAACCTGTAGTGTTTCCTGCTTTGCTTTGGCTGTTACTGCCTGTTTTACTCATCCTGTGACTGGGTCCTGCTGGTGGAGGATCTCTGCCACCAAGTAAATGAGCTGTGGGAGAAGGTCTCTGCACTGTGCAGTATCAGAAATGACAAGAAAGAGAGCAGCTGGATCTACTCTGAGACCCTGCAGCTTCTAGAATCTGAACCCACCCCTGCAGCTGCACTGCAGGAGACTAAAATAGTCTGTGTTTATGGGGTTGGGAAATAGAAACTCCCATGATGGTGAAGGCTGGGAGCTGATGGCCTCAGGAGGATGGTTCCTGCTTCACCTGCAGATTTACAGCTGCAGAATAGGATCAAACAGGGAGCTGGGAGCTGTGTTCAGTGAAACCCAGCTGAGGATGAGCCCTGCAGCAGTATCTTCATTCTGCTGTAAGATTTAATCTGAGTTAACTTGAAGAGACTGCTTATAAAGACAGATTTCTGGTACTATAGTGACATACAGAAACTTCAGAAAAATTAATCAATATATGATGGAATAAAATAAATAAATAAAAAAATACATGAAAAAAAAATTTAAAAAAATTAGCATTTGATTTTAAAAAGGGAATATTTTAATCTTCAATTTCAGTTCTCAGCTTTAAATTTAGTTTCTTAATATTAAAAACTGATTTAAGTTTGGAGTTTTTTTTTTTTAAGCCGAATGTGAACTAAAATTTGCTGAATGAAATGAAATCTAAATGCAGTCAAAATGAATACAGATGTAACTCCCTGCTTGTAATATAAGGCAGTGAGCAAAGACAGGTAAAGAACTTAAAGAATCTTTAAAAAAAAAATTTTTAAATAAAAATAATAATATTTGTAAAATAATAATAATTCAAATATTATGCT
>WBNM01008922.1:26849-41097 GCA_013399055.1 Ramphastos sulfuratus | reverse complement strand
AATATTTAAATAAAATATTTTTATTTAGTAAAAAATAAATTGAATAAAAATTAAGTTAATAACACATACATAAATATTTTTAAAATAAATATAATAACAATAATAACAATAATAACAATAATAATAATAATAATAATAATAATTCAAATATGATGTTGAATATTTAAATAGTTGATATGTTTCTAAACTTTGGAAGTAAGAAATGTCATTGAAATTTCTTTATGACTGCTAATTCTTCCCTGAGTCCAGGCAGAATTTGCTAGAAATCCTACCCAGATGAAAGACTACTTCTTAATTCACTACTCTTGCCAGTAGGAGAGGAAAGAGGTAGAAAAACAACAAATTAAAAAAGCAGCAGAAAAAAAATTGCAGAAATTTTAATAACTAGGCCAGAGCAGAAAAAAAAAAAAAGGAATCAAATCTCCAGTCAATGAAATGAAATGGAAAAGAGAAGTAAGAAAAAGTGAATAACCACAGGCAAAATTCTGCTGCCCCTGGTGAAGTCAACCAAAACTACTTCAGAGAACGTGATGATGGATGCAAAAGAACTGCAGGAATCACTCCATAGATTGTCAGAACAGTTCAAACAAAGCTCATGGAGAGAAGAGTAAGGAGAAAAAAAAAACAAAACCAAAACCTAAAGAGATTGAAAAGAAGCCTGGGGGAAACTTGGGGAAAGATATGTCTAGAGAGAGAATGAATAAGAGACAAAAATAGAAAGAGACAGGCTACACTCCCAGCTGAGGCTGACAACTTAACCCATCTTACAGGCTGTTGCTGTCAGAGCTGTATTTAGAATAGTGGTAAACAGATGATAGAATCATGAACAATGGTGAAATATATTACACTTAGCATCAGTGGGAGGGTAAAATCTATATAACTGATCTGAAGCACTATTTCATGCCACATTTATTAGAAGAATTGCACTTAGTTTCTGTTAAAAACCACAATATAACAGTTTGGGATTTTATTTGTTTCCTTAGTGTTAACTAAAAGATCTGCTGTAAATGTGTCAGGAAAAAAAAAATAAATGGAATACTGGGCTTTAAAACAATTATTTCTAATTTACATATATAGTTCCAGTACTCTCTACTTGGAATTTCTGTCAGACAACTCTTCCACATTAAATCTTTTGTTAAGTGATAATTTACTAATGCCACATATGCTGACATATTTATTTTTGTAAACATCATTGTGTTTTGCATTGGTTACTTGTTAAGATTGGAAAGATATTTAAACCACTGTTCAATGCTGTAAGCCTCTGTGATTCTACTAAAGTAGATGGATCCACATGGATGTATTTTATGCCATGTAATAAAAACAGTCTATAATAATAGCTGTGAAAGAAGAAAACACACTTTAAATGAGCAAATATCCACTGTGAGCTTTAAAGGGATGATGAGAAAATAATGAAAGCTATTTGAGATATTTTTAGAGAGGGGATGCAATATGGGACTAGAATCTGAGTTAATTCTGGTTGTGACACCAAATGTGAGGGTGATCTAAAGGCCACTGAAATAAATAATCAAGGCACCATCCAATCATTTACATGCTTTGTATTAGCATTTTTGCATAGGTCTTGATTAGTCATAACTTCTAAAATCTCAGAACCTCTGCAAGTCAGTCACTTATCCAGGCAGGAATAAGCATGGGTTGTTGCATCTAAGTTTAGGCACTCAGACACGACAATGCTGCTATCATCATGTCAAAGATCCACTGCTACTCATCTCTCTCCCTCTCTCTCTCCCATTAAGTATTCCTGGCTTTTGCCAACAGCTTTGAACTGAATCCAGGAAGTCAAGACATGAGAAGTAACTGAACTAATTGTTGTTTTGGAGACTGAGACTTAAATTACCAGTTAGTTAGGAGGAATTATCAGCAAGTAGCTCACGTTCCTGCAGAAATGCTCCATGTTTTCCATGTGTGTGTGTTATTTGTGGAGAGGTTGTGGCATGATAAATGTTATGGTAGACGAGTAACTTGGTTGTTAGGTTGACATTCATGTGACAGTACTGAGGTTTCAATTATCTACTTGCATCAATCAATCTTTTAGTTTCCAGCACTGTTGCCTGCAGTAATGTCACAGCTTTTCTATCAGACAGGAGAACTTTGTGGGAAATGTTATTCATTACAGCTGCAAATCTGTCACTACGCCTGGCATGGCTTGTTAATGACAACATTTATTTCAAAGAGTCGTGTTTCGCTTTGTTGCAGGAGAGTTGACTTTGTGATCATAAAATATAATGAAATGCCAAGAAGATGAAGTGAATGGAGTTTGCCAAAAATACAGCTAAAGTGATTCAGATCTACTAAAAAAAAAAAAACCAAAACAAACCAAAACACAACAACAAACCCAAACCCAAACAACAAACCACCCCCACACAAATGTTTTGTTGAAAACATTTAATCACTTTCTAGAGAAACAAACATGGGCAGAGGAAAAAAAACGTTGGTTAGAATGCAGTACTGCTGCATTTAGTGATGGATAAATTTGGTAGAAGATTAACAAATTTGGTAAAGAGATTTGCCATGACTCTAGACCTGACATTAGCTGTCTGCTGGAGGTCCAGCTGCACTCACCAGAAGCTTGAGCAGCTTGGTTTGCTCATATGCAACATGTGGATACCTTAAGGTTGCTGATGCTGAATGCACTAAACTACAGGCTGGCTATGTAGCTCTAAAACACAATTGCAGTCACACACCTGATCTCCCAGGGAAGCACTCAGCACAGCAATGTCACAAATCTTACCAAAAGGCATCCCTTTTTTGGAGAGGGGGAGGACAACCCCATTGATCTGTCCCTGCTGTTCAGTGGTCAATACTCACTGCCCTCCAAATGAGGTATGAAATTGGGCTAACACTTACACCTCTATTGCTGTGCAGAGTGCAGGGTGAGACTGTGGTCAGGATATTGTTCAATTATCAATTGTTTCCAACAGGTGGAAAGAGTGGCATGCACAAAGAGAAAGTTAGAGCTTCATTTGGTTTCTTTAATCCATAGCATAGCAAAGAAAAAAAAAAATTCAATCAATCTTTTAAAACAAATAAATACAAAGAGCATCCAGCTCTTTTTCTACTAATACTGAGCTGTTGTCTTTCTCCTCCAGTTCTCTTTAAAGGATTGGAGCATCTTTCATGTGAGGATAGACTGAGACAGCTGAGATTGTTTGGCCTAGAGAGAGAAGTGTCCAGGGGAAATTATATAAATTAATGATGGAAGGAAATGAAGAGGAGAGAGATAGGCACTTCTCAGTAGTGCCCACTGACAGGAAAAGAGGCACTGGGCACAAATGAAAAACAAGAAAAACCAAAGCCAAGCAGCAGGAAACTCCATCAGAGTTTTCAACAGAAACCACTTTGCAGTTAAGGGTGGTCAAACACCCAGTGAAGCTGTGGAGTCTCAGGCTGGGTGAGACTCAAAACTTGAGTGTATGTAGTCCTGCACAACATTGTCTAGCTGCTCATGCCTGAGCAGATGGGTTGGACCAAATAACCTCCAGAGATCCATTCCAACATCAGTTACTCTGTGATTCATGAATGTCTGGTGGTGTTTGGGGGGATCTGTCAGAATGGGAGCAGGTTCTGGAAGGCAAAGAAGTTTAGGCATGTTTTTGCCCTGTGGAAGCAGGAATTACACCCTTTGCACACGATCCAGCTTTCTGGGCCAGGGGGAAGCACATTCAGGTTGTGATGGGATTTATGAGACCACCACATTGCTGCTACTGTTGTGAAATAGTGGCCAGCACCTGAGATACTCAGGTATGAGTAAATGCCACAGGTTTTGTTTCTGATTTTCTGTCCAAACCAGTCAAGGCAGCCATTTGACTTCAGAAATAAACTTTCTGCTAGATTACATTAGACTGGACTCCTGTTTCTCTGTGCAAAGTTGTTGTGTGGGGAGCAATCAATAAAATACAGCTGGCATTTATGCTTGGCCATGCCTTATGCTTCTAAGAAAAGCATAAGGGCATCATAGATAATAAGTGTAATAAATACTTGAGCACAGAAAATATTGAAATATTTCTATTCTCTGTACATAGAATGGAATTCCTTAAATGTTCTGGACATGTCATAAGAGCACTAAATGTAAAAAAAAAAATCCTATTAATTACCTCATTGCTTGTGTTTTTCTTTTTTTTTTTTTCCTCTCTTGGATACCTCAGAGCCATTTAATATGAAGTGTTATTGATCTTTCTGTCATCTGAAGATGCTCTCTTGTGAGATTTCAAGCTTACAAAACATTTCTTGTTAAATAAATATTTATTTATTTATTCACTTAGTTATTTAAAGTGGACAAGCTGAATAATTGTTGCTTCCTAGTTTTCCTAGGAGATAAACATGGACTTTGTCTAGACATGCTGATTGTAATCCATCAAGCAACGATTAAAGCACAACACTCTTCATTATTCAGAGAGAATATTACAGGCATCCATGGATTGCAATCAGAATTCTTGGAACAAAAAATCATAGAGATCTAATTTTCTGCACCTTTTCAGTGCAATAAGTGCTGTGGAAATGATGTAGAAGATGTGGAGATGTAGAAATGGACAGCATAAAACCACAGAATAAGAGAATACCCTGTTGGAAGAAACAATAGCACAGCAGTTTGTTGATATCACTGAATTATGTGGTCTGTACATTAGGGAGTGTGGAGAAGGAGTGTGGCCATTGGAGTTAGATTCCTACCTCAGACATAAAAAAAATCAGAACAGAGAAACTTAGCAGTGAAAGCTCTGAGTNCTGCTTTGCCTGTGCCTGCTGCTATCTTCCCCTGCTGCTGTTTTGACTGCTGCTGCTTTTGCTGCTTCGCTGCCACTTGACCCCTTCCCCATCTTCCTTCAGGTTGTTATATTCCTGTAGTAGTTATATTCTCCTTATACTCTTATATTTAAAGTATAAGAAATACGATTTCTCATTTTTCCCTGACTTTACAAAACAAATCCATGTTGTGGTGAGTTTATTCTACCAGGGGAGGGATCTACCCTAACCTGGTACAAGGAGCATGTGAGTGATAACAGTGTTGGTAAGTACAATCACAGAATCACAGAATCACCAAGAATGGAAAAGACCTCAAGTCCAAACCATCAGCTCTGTGCCATCATGCCCACTAAACCATGTCCCAGAGTGCTATGTTTATGAATTTTTTTTAACACCTCCAGAGATGGTGACTCCACCACCTCCCTGAGCAACCTGTTCCAATGTTTGGCCACTCTTTCACTAAAGACATTTTTCTAGTATCCAACCTAACCCCCTCCTGGAACAATTTGAGGCAATTTCCTATCCTCTAATTTTGTGAAGGTCTGACTGCCAGACAACCTTCATAGAGGACAAAGACAGGCTATGATCATGCCAACCACCTTCCTAAGTGCACATTCTTGTCCATCTCTTGCCAGCTTCAGATTTTGTTTCTTTATACTCAGAACAACCAAACCACTTCAACAGACTGGCTGCCTCCTCTTCTCCTTTTCCCTAGCATCCCTGTACTACATACCATTTCACACAGAACAGGCAGGATTGACCCTCTTTGGATTTTTCAAATGCTCTTTTTAACAGGTTTGTGTTTTGTGCCCTTTAGTAAATTGCCTATTTCTCTAGGAAATATATTACGAATTGATTTCACACCTTGTGGCTGAGTTTGCCTCCTCGTCCAAAGCTGAAATCTCTGCTCAAATAAGCTCTCCCATTTGCTGCTAGAAAATGCTAAAAGGCATTATGATAATTTCTTAGATAACTCAGACACTGCAGTGTAAAATACCTGGCTAGCACCTAGAACTGTCCTTTCTTACTTTAAAGAGATCCATTCTTGGAGTGTTGTTTCTGTTTGCAGATCTATGATTCAATGTGGATTTATTTCCCAGAGATTAAAAAAAGAAATAATCTAGCAAATGGCTCTTACCCTGACTTTCAGTGCTGCCAGCCTAAGCTGATTTCTTCTCTTGAAATGTGTTAAAATGCACAGCAGGAAACTTAAACTTCTCTCTGTGATTGCAAAGAGTGTATTTAGCAAGCTGAGAAGCAACTTTCCTGCTTCCAACACAAATACATATGAATAAATAAGCTACTGGCCTGCTACCAATTTTTTCTCAATTCCTAATGAATTCCTTATTTCTAAGGAATATATCAAGATGACAAATCTGTTTGTGGTTATTCTGTTTCTAGTGTGTGCAATTTTCTCTCTTGACATATTAGCCCAAGAAAGGTCATCCTTTAAGGGAACACTTTTTGTCCCAATCTAACTTTGCAGGTGGCATAAACATGATGGTATGGTCAATTTTCCACCACGAGAAAATGAGTTATTCCAGGTGATGAAAGAAAATGACAGGCAGTTTATGTATGTCACCTTGATCTATCTGGGCTTCTTGTCTGTGAAAAACATGGGCAGGCTCTGCAAATGTATTCAGGTAGGTCTCTGTTTGAGAAGTCTTTAAACTACTGTGGAGTTCTCTCCAGGCTACTGCATGTGACCTGTGTAACCTCCTCATTATGACTGGTCATACACTTGATTGTTCCTCAAATCCATGGTCACCCTTCTTCACCACACATTATTTTTTACAGCCTGGTAGAGTCTTCAACTATCTCTTCTTTTAGAGATAGCAAATATAGTCTATGTCATCTTTCTACTATAATGACACACAACTGGAGAAGAAAACATTGTTCCTCAAACTCAGACACTGCCAGCCCTCAGACACTCACTGCTAGGAGTCTCCTACCTGAGAATCACTTGCTCCATCAAAGCCTCCCTTCTCTAAGTAGCTAAGTCCCTGCTCAACCCAAGTGCCTACTTCTAGCCTATATGCTACAAGGACATGGAACTGTTGGAGCCAGTCCAGAGGAGGCCATGAAGGTGCTCAGAGGGCTGCAGCAGCTCTGCTATGAGGACAGGTTATGAGAGTTGGGGCTCTGCAGCCTGGAGAAGAGAAGGTTTGCAAGGAGATCTTGGAGTGGCCTTGCAGTAACTGAAGTGGGCTACAGGAAACCTGGGGAGGGACTATTGACAAGGTCCTGCAATGAAAGGATGAGGAGGAATGGGTTTGAACTGGCAGAGAGGAGATTTGAACTGGATGTTAGGAAGAAGTTGTTTGCAGTGAGGGTGGTGAGACACTGGCACAGGTTCCCCAGGGAGGTTGTGGAGCACAAACTCACAGAATGTCATCCATCTTCTATCACATTCTGTGCTTCTGTGCTCCACAACCTCCCTGGAGGTGTTCAGGACCAGGCTGGATGAGGCCTTGAGTGACCTGTTCTAGAGGGAGGTGGTGGGGGGTTGGAACTGGCTGAGCTTTGAGGTCCCTTCCAACCTAAACCATTCTACGATTCTGTGTTTCATTTCTCTGGTTTATGATTCTATTTATGCAGTCAAGTGTTGCTTTAATTGTTCAGATTCTTAATCTATTGGTGAGAAATATTGCAATTTCACACTTGTTTTCAGAAATCTTCAAGTATAGTTGCCAATCTTAGTCCTAAACCTATGAGCCTGCTTTTTGTTATATTGATATATATGCTTAGTAAGAAATTTATTAAGGAATTTATGTTCAATATCCAGGGCCTGGTTTTATTATTTACCATGATAAATCTTATTATTTGCCAACTCAACCACCAACAGTTGTGTGATTTCTTTCAGATGGCTGCCAAAAGAATTGCAATTAAGAATTAATCTTTCCTTAGAAGTGATGAACTTTCTTTGCATTTATTTTTAGAGATATGCTGGCCTGGTTTTAATTCATTTACCATTTAATTCATGCCCCATTAGTTTTATATTATATTAATTTTGGGCACCAAGTAGAATTACACAGTTGCTGTGGCATATTAAATTAAAACTAGTGTTTTTATCAGCCACTTTCCAACTCTTCTTTAAAATCCCATATTATGTTATTTTGACAAGATGTGATTGATATCAATTAAATTATTATCTTACTTCAGTTTTTCCATTAATTGAACTTCATACTAATTGTTCCATCCTTCTGCCTATAACTGATGCTATGATGACAGGATTATAATTACTTCAGTCACCATGTAGCCTTTTACAATACTGGAAGAAAATTAGTTTCCTTCAACTTCCCTGGAATTTTCTCAGCATTCCATGATTTATTAGGAATTGCCATTGGTTTCCAAGGATCTTCTCTTTCAGCTCTTTTAAAACCTTAGTTGTAAAAGATGAAGCATTTGGGGGTGGGGGAGCACAGCTCTCCTAGGGGGTCCTTAAACAAGAGTTCTTGCATTTCAAACCCCCTATGCATCAGTTCTGTATTTTTCCACGGGGGACTTTATTTTTAGAACTATTTCCATAACACTGGTGGTTAGCAATTGATTCCCTTACAAATTAGTTTTGCCTTTTAATTTCCAATTTTCTCCTTAGTTTAGGATTTCTACTTAATTTAGTACATATCTTAGCCATAAATCAGGGTGTTGGTGCATAATTTCGCTCTAATGTACCACATTGTTCACAGAGCCTTGGCTGCTGCAAGATGTGCCCCTCCTGGGTGAGTAGCAATAAGCTTACACCCTGTGGCTGAGAGTTTTGTGGGATCTGCTTGTCCAGTTTTCAGTCAATGTCCCATTAGTTTGCTGTAGCTCTTCTTCCATTGCTTTCTTTTCTCCACATGGCCACCACTTTGCTGTAGCTCTTCTTCCATTGCTTTCTGTTCTCCACATGGCCACCAGTTTGCTGTAGCTCTTCTTCCATTGCTTTCTTTTCTCCACATGGCCACCACTTTGCTGTAGCTCTTCTTCCATTGCTTTCTTTTCTCCACATGGTCACCAGTTTGCTGTAGCTCTTCTTCCATTGCTTTCTTTTCTCCACATGGCCACCAGTTTGCTGTAGCTCTTCTTCCATTGCTTTCTTTTCTCCACATGGTCACCAGTTTGCTGTAGCTCTTCTTCCATTGCTTTCTTTTCTCCACATGGTCACCAGTTTGCTGTAGCTCTTCTTCCATTGCTTTCTTTTCTCCACATGGCCACCACTTTGCTGTAGCTCTTCTTCCATTGGTTGCTTTTCTAATGCAGGGAAGTAACTAAGCTCATACCTTGATCTGATAATTTAATATATCCTTTTCTATTTAGATGTGTAGAACTAAAAAACACCATTAAAACTGAAACAGCTGGGGTCCTCTTCTTCCTTTGGACTTGTGAAAGACTATTTCCTTACAAGCCTTTAAATTAAATATAGTAATTTCTCAGATTGTCAGAATCAAAAGGAACTGAAGTTGTCAATATGATTGTTTTTATATTTTCCCCCTCATTTCTATTCTCATTATAGTAATTACATTCAGAATAGAGAATATTCACTTTCTTGACATGTGCTGAGGGAACTGTTTGCCTAATGAGCTTTAAGAAAACCTAAACATTTCAGGATATGTTTGGGTTTTTTTTTTTTTTTCCTATAGGAGATTTTATACTTTCCTTAGTCTCCCAGGAGCAACTGCTTAACCTAATGACAAATCTTTCTAAAGAGAGTTGATTTACTGTCATGGTTTAACCCTAGCCAGCAGGCAACCACCCTACAGCTTCTTGCTCACTACTTCTCCAGCCCTAGTGGAATGGGGAGGAGAACAGAAAAAAAAAGTAAAACTCTTGGGTTGGGATAAGAATTAACAATTTAAATAAAATAAAATACAATATCAACAATGGCAGCAATAATATAGTAATGAAAATGANGCCCCTGACATTCTGTGATTCTGTGAAAATGAGTGAGAAATAAAGCCTGATAAAAGACAAGGGATGCACAATGCAATTGCTCCCAGCAATCCAGCCCCCCAGCAGCAATCCAGCCCCCTGGCCCATTTATGGGCTGAACATGATGCCCTGTGGTATGGAAAAGTCCTCTGGCTAGTTGAGGTCAGCTGTCCTGATCGTGCTTCCCCCTCCCAGCTTCTTACATGTGGTAAGGTATGGGAGACTGAGAAGGCCTTGAGTTAGGACAAGTACTACTCAACAACAATGAAAACACCAGTGTGCTACCAACATTATTCTATGACTAAATCCAAAACACAGCAGTTTACTGGTACTAGGAAGAAAATCACCTGTATCCAGCTGCAAACAAAACATCTGCTTAAAGTATTATGCTTCTGCCACTCTGATTCTGTTAATTTCCTTAATAATAATTGCACTTTTGATTGTACTTTCTGTGCAGGAAAGTAGACCTTCTTTTGAAGGAAAACAAGATTATTTTAGCACTAAAAGAGTGTATGTTGATTTAATGATATGCTTTACTGGCTGGGAAAGACAATCTCTTAAAAAGTAAGAAGTAATTGCTGTGTTTCAGTGCAGCTGCAGTTAGTCCTGTGAGGGAAAAGGTTGATTCAACAAACGAGTAACAAAGACATGCAACAGACACTGAACCTTATGCTTTGACAAAGTGAGTAGCTGCAGTAGTGAAAAGTGATGTAATGTAAGTGGAGGAACAAATTGCCATCTGAGCAGGAGGAAAATTGTCCATTCCAGAGGCACCTAACTGCCTGTGGGCTGACCCTGTGTAAATCCCAGGGAAGGATTAGCAGAGAAATAATGGAGTGCTGTTTATGGGTAAGTGCATAATGTGCCTGTAAAGGGAGAAGGTGGAGCATAAATAAACACATTCCTTCTTACCAGCTACTGTCAGCAGAAAAGTTTTGGCAAAAGGGATGCTTACTGTGATTTAGCAGCAAGAGGAAGTAGGGCTTGACCTGATTGTAGCAGCACCTCTCAGGTCTCAGCACTTTTGTTAATCATGTAAAAGCCTAAAGATGACTTGGGAAATAAAATTTAAGCTTTGGGTTTTGAAAGCTCTGACTGGAGAGTATCTTAGCTGCAGTGCTGGGACTGAGAATGTAAGCTGAGGAGGGCCAAGCACCAGAATTACTGTTTAGAGCAAAGGCTGAGATTCATCTCTGGGTATATTACAGCTGCAGGAGATGGCTGAGCTGGCTTCTTGCTGGGGCTGGGATAGCTCCTGCTCCTGTCAGCTGCCTGTCTCTTCCTCACCAAAGCAGCAGCACTACCATGCAAGCTCCACTTCAGGTTTGCTGCTCAAATTGAGTGGCTTCTAATAATGCATTTCATCCAGTTGTCTTCTTTTTTCTCTCCAGTTGCACAGGCCAGAACTTGACTAATCAGACTTTTTTTTTTTTTTTTCACTTTCCCAGGCTGCTGTTCAGGTATCTTTCCTCAAGTGCTCCCCAAACATTACGGTAATTATTGCATTCTCAGGTAGATGCTACTGGGGCGTGTAAATGCAAGAAAATGTGCTGAGAAAAAGATTACTGAAACAGAGGTCTACCTGTGCTGAGGCAGACCTCAGCTAATCACTGCTCACCACTATTTTATGCAGTGCTCATACAATGAAGCA
Organism: Ramphastos sulfuratus; assembly: GCA_013399055.1. Classification (NCBI taxonomy): domain Eukaryota; kingdom Metazoa; phylum Chordata; class Aves; order Piciformes; family Ramphastidae; genus Ramphastos; species Ramphastos sulfuratus. The sequence goes on along the minus strand of WBNM01008922.1, from coordinate 29,774 downwards.
TCAGCTTATCTTGGAGCTTAAGATATGACTATGACATTAGTAATGTACAATTACATTACTGTAATAGCATCATTTCTGTAATGGCTGTTAACCTGTGATTTCATTTAAGAGTTTCCAAGACACTTATTCCATCCTTTGGCTTGTTGAGATATTTGTGCTGAGTTTTATGTACAAGGTATTTGCAGAGAGAAGCTTTTGGATTCATTTTCTCTCTGTTCAGAGAGAGAAAGAAATTTGCTAACCACCTGAGCATTTAACCATCTATCACCATAGTATCCTAGAATGTTCACCACAGTATCCTAGAATGTTCACCACAGTATCCTAGAATGTTCACCATAGCATCCTAGAATGTTTGTTACTTGCTTGAAAGAGAACTGATTTATTTTTCTACTAAAAGGATTTTCTGGGTGTCCATCTTTGCTGCTCCTCAGATTTCTGACTTGTTTTGCTCTTTTGACCTAGAGCAGGATAATGTAGAAGTAGTTATTCTCCAGATGATATGAATTGCCACTTTTTAAGCATTTTTTGAGATGGCAGTAGTTCAGACCTGTGTGACTGCTGCCAGTCTCCTGAGCTAAGAAGCCTCAATCTCTGGAGAAGAGAGCCTTGTGCTCTCACTCTGCCTAGGGAAGGCTGTCTGCTGTTTGCCTGGTGTCTGAAGCAAGAGAATACTCTGTAATGCTCAGCTTCATAACAGCCTTTTCATCAATCCAGAGAGTGGTTTTCTGTGCCAGTGTATTCTAATGTGAAGGGATAATTTTTCATTTGTTATCTCTAAGAGAAAACACGACTGAATTATGGAAATTTAATGTTATATCATGAACATATATATGGAAAGTCTTGCAAAAAAAAAAAAAAAAAAAAAGAAACAACCCAAAATATCATCTGGAGAAATCACCAGCGTGTCTAATTTAAAAAGAGGCAGAATCATTGAATACTACTCCTTTCATGCATTTGTATCTACCTATTGCAACTATGCACATTTTGAAAGGCATGCAGAGACTAATTTTTCCACATGAGTAAATACTCAGTTACATGTAAATAGCCTGGCAAGCTGCCACAGTGCTGAAATGACTGCAGCCCTGACATTTCACTGTACCTGCCTTTAGCATTCTGCTCATAGAAAACTATAAACTTGGACAAAGGAAAGGGGGAGCTGACAGAATACCTTCAGTTATAGCTCCAAAGGAAAAAAAAATTACTGCAGGAAAGCCATTTTGGAAAGCCATTTCAGAGGAACAGAGGAGGCACAAAAAAAAAAAAATGATAACTTTCTGCTCTGTGCTTTACAGCAAAACTGCCTCCTATTTCATTCTCTCCTCTTTTGGAGGTCTGTTTGTGTGTTTCTGAGACTGAGCCTATTTTTTTTCAATATGAAGCAGCAAAAAGGGGGAAACAGCAAGTATAAATAAGTGAATACTCCACCTTTAAAGAGCTGCCTTCTTTATGGGAATTTAGTTGGACTCTTTAACAGAGAAGAGAGTTAAAGGACACAGCTCCACACTGCATCTCAAATAGGAGCTGAAGTGAGCCATTGCTGCTGAAAATTAGCTTCCAGTGGGATATCTTTCCACATTACTCAAATGGGGTACGACAGTGTTCTCCCTTCCACTAATGAACTTTATCACACTATCACAGTATAAGCAAGGTTGGAAGAGACCTCAAAGATCATCAAGTCCCACCCATCACCACAGACCTCAAGACTAGACCACAGCACCAAGTGCCACATCCAAACCTGCCTTGAACACCTCCAGGGACGGTGACTCCACCACCTCCCTGGGCAGCCCATTCCAGTAGACACTCTTTTTGGTTGATTTTCCTAATGACTGTTCCACTACTTTTTGGTCTCTCCCTGTGTATATAGGTGTATACACTCACATGCAGTATCTTCTCAAAGAATGGTGATGTGAGTAATGCCTAAATTATGCTAATAATAATTTATTCTGCAATAATAGCATACCATAGGCCTACTCAAATACCTGAACCTATAGTGCCATGCCTTACAATCAGCATGAAATGCCTTTCTGTACTTCCATGACCTTGCAATACAAGTAAATAACTTCTGAGTCCAGTTTACTGTTTTATTTTTTCCTGAAAACAACTGACTGTGAAGCACTTTGGAAAGTGTTCTTCCATCTGAGACTTATATTTGAGGTAGGTTTTCAGGTGAAAACTCACAACTGTACAGATTGTAGGATTAAACTGGAAGGAACAGCTCATTAGAACACAAGCTCCACCTCAACAAGAGGAAAAACGTCTTTGCTTGAGGAGAGCACTGGAACAAGATGACCAAAGAGGTTGTGGAGTCTTCTCTGGAGTCATTCAAAACATGCCTGGACACAGAGAATCATAGAATCATAGAATGGTTTAGGTTGGAAGGAACCTCAAAGCTCATCCAGTTCCAACTCCCTGCCGTAGACAGGGACACCTCCCACTGGAACAGGTCACTCAAGGCCTCATCCAACCTGGTCCTGAACACCTCCAGGGAGGTTGTGGAGCACAGAAGCACAGAATGTGATAGAAGATGACATTCTGTGACTCTGTGCTGCACAACCTCCCTGGGCAACCTGTGCCAGTGTCTCACCACCCTCACTGCAAACAACTTCTTCCTAACATCCAGTTCAAATCTCCCCTCTGTCGCTGTAAACCCATTCCTCCTCATCCTGTCATTGCAAGACCTTGTCAATAGTCCCTCCCCAGTCCTCCTGTAGCCCCCTCCAGACACTGGAAGGCCACTCCAAGGTCTCCTGGAAGCCTTCTCTTCTCCATGCTGCAGAGCGCCAACTCTCTCAGCCTGTCCTCACAGCAACTTGCTCTTTGTGATCCTGCTTTAATAAGGGGGTTAGAGTAAGTGATCCCCAGAGGTCCCTCCTAGCTGAACACTCTGGAATTCTGTGATTATATAGTCCCCTTTGGAAAACAATT